>SJYW01041089.1:7539-26752 GCA_006410735.1 Raphicerus campestris | reverse complement strand
CTGTCCCTGGGATTCTCCAGGCAAGAACACTGGAGTGGGTTGCCATTTCTTTCTCCAGTGCATTAAAGTGAAAAGTGAAAGTGAAGTCGCTCAGTTGTGCCCGACTCTTCGCGATCCAATGGACCGCAGTCTATCAGGCTCCTCTGCCCATGGGATTTTCCAGGCAAGAGTACTGTGGTGGGGTGCCATTGCCTTCTCCTAACACTTCGTGAGATAATATCTATGCACTATTACTAACTAAAATTTATAGTTTACACTAGGATTTAATCTTTGTGTTGTACACTCTATGGATTTTTACAAATATATAATGATATATATCCAATTTTATCATAACACATAGAAAATTTTCACTGCTCTGAGAATGCCAGTTTCACCTATTCATTTCTCACTTTCTCCCCACAAACACCTAATGGTCAATGATCTTTTTACTGTCTCCATCATTTTGTCTTTTCCTAAATGTCATACAGTTGAGCTCATATATTATGTAACCATTTGAGAGGAGCTTCTTTCATTTACTAATCTGTGTCTAAGGTTCCCTCATGTCTTTTCTGGACTTGATAGCTCATTTCTTTGTACGACTGCATAATATTCCATTGTATGGATGTACCATAGTTTGCTAATTCACTCACTCGATCATTCACATCTTGATTGCTTTCAATTTTTGGCAGTTATAGGTAAGGCTGCTTCAGACATTTGTTTGCAGGATTTTTGTGTGGAAATGAGCACTCATTTGGGTAAACACTGAAGAACATGACTCCTGGTGTATGGGTGTATATGGTAAGAGAATGTTTAGTTTTAAAAGAAAGTGTCAAACTTCCTCCCAGAGTGGCTACACCAATCTCCTTTCTGAGAGAAATGGATGAGTTTTTGTTGCTCTACATTCTCCAAAGCATTACATTTTGGATTTTAGCCTTCCTAATTGGTGTCATTAATATCTCATTTTAAAATTTAGATCCCCTAGTGATGTATGGTATTGAGTATTCTTTCATAACTGTTTGAAATCTGTACATCTTTTTTGCTGAAGTATCTTTTTAAGATCTTTTGCCCATTTGTTAATTGTATTATTTTTGTTGATGAACTTAAAAGACTCTGTGTGGATTTTGGATAACAGTTCTTTATCACACAGGTTTTGAAAATTCCCTCAGTATGTGAATTGTATTTTCATTCTCTTTAAAGTAGTTTCATCAGGACAGATTTTTAAATTTTAATGAAGTCCAACTTATCAATATTTTTGCTTCATATGACTTACTTTTGGTACTTTAACAGTTAAGACTATCTCTTAGTAGCTTTTTCTCCTCAGTTATTGTGTTCATATTTCCTTAGTAAGAAAGACATATTTTAGTTTAAAAATGGCATTGAAACATGTATAATGTCATATATGAAATGAATCGCCAGTCCAAGTTTGATGCATGATACTGGATGCTTGGGGCTGGTGCACAGAGATGACCCAGAGGGATGGTATGGGGAGGGAGGAAGGTGGGGGATTCAGGATGGGGAACATATGTATACCTATAGCGGATTCATGTTGACTTATGGCAAAACCAATACAATATTGTAAAGTAATTAGCCTCAAATTTAAATAAATAAATTTATATTAAAAATGCAAATATAAAAAAGGAATATATTTCTGTTTTTAAAAAATCAAGATATGGAAAGAGGAAAAAAATGCCTGGCAAATTACAAGATCCAGTTTAGTTTCAAACTTGCATTTTGACAAGATTAATCTTCTCCATACTTGTATTACTAACCTCAAGTTTCAAAATTCTTAGTATGAAAGCATCTGTCTGGTCAAGCTTAGATTATAGTTCTCTCTCTCCACTAATAAAGAAGATTATATCTGGATAGATAATTTCAAAATGACAGTGAAAAAAGAGGAACAATCAATTCCCTAACAACTAGTCACAAAAAGTATAGAAAACTGGAGAGTGTTCAATACACAAAAAAAATCACGACCCTGTAAAAATAGTAATATTTTAGCTTAAATACCATAATTGGGAATTCTTCAGAGACATTTTCTATTCTAGATTCCCATTCACTCTCTTGGATGATCTAAAATATAAATTCTATTTTTTTTTAGTTCATTAAATTTTTTTGATGCTTTTCTTTTTTTTAATTTTAATTTTTACTTTATTTTGCTTTAGAATACTGTGTTGGTGTTGCCATACATTGACATGAATCTGCCATGGGTGTACATGAGTTCCCAATCCTGAACCGCCCTCCCACCTACCACCCCATATCATCTCTCTGGATCATCCCCCGGCACCAGCCCCAAGCATCCTGTATCCTGTATCTAACATAGACTGGCAATTGGTTTCTTANTCCATAAATGCCCTTATGTCCTTGCCTACCTTCCACTATTTTAGCATCTTTTATTAATGTGGTACATTTATTACTGCTACTGCTGCTGCTGCTGCTAACTTGCTTCAGTCCTGTCCGACTCTGTGCGACTCCATAGATGGCAGCCCACCAGGCTCCCCTGTCCCTGGGATTCTCCAGGCAAGAACACTGGAGTGGGTTGCCATTTCTTTCTCCAGTGCATTAAAGTGAAAAGTGAAAGTGAAGTCGCTCAGTTGTGCCCGACTCTTTGCGATCCCATGGACCGCAGTCTATCAGGCTCCTCCGCCCATGGGATTTTCCAGGCAAGAGTACTGTGGTGGGGTGCCATTGCCTTCTCCTAACACTTCATGAGATAATATCTATGCACTATTGCTAACTAAAATTTATAGTTTACACTAGGATTTAATCTTTGTGTTGTACACTCTATGGATTTTTACAAATATATAATGATATATATCCAATTTTATCATAACATAGAAAATTTTCACTGCTCTGGGAATGCCAGTTTCACCTATTCATTTCTCACTTTCTCCCCACAAACACCTAATGGTCAATGATCTTTTTACTGTCTCCATCATTTTGTCTTTTCCTAAATGTCATACAGTTGAGCTCATATATTATGTAACCATTTGAGAGGAGCTTCTTTCATTTACTAATCTGTGTCTAAGGTTCCCTCATGTCTTTTCTGGACTTGATAGCTCATTTCTTTGTACGACTGCATAATATTCCATTGTATGGATGTACCATAGTTTGCTAATTCACTCACTCGATCATTCACATCTTGATTGCTTTCAATTTTTGGCAGTTATAGGTAAGGCTGCTTCAGACATTTGTTTGCAGTATTTTTGTGTGGAAATGAGCACTCATTTGGGTAAACACTGAAGAACATGACTCCTGGTGTATGGGTGTATATGGTAAGAGAATGTTTAGTTTCAAAGTGTCAAACTTCCTCCCAGAGTGGCTATACCAATCTCCTTTCTGAGAGAAATGGATGAGTTTTTGTTGCTCTACATTCTCCAAAGCATTACATTTTGGATTTTAGCCTTCCTAATTGGTGTCATTAATATCTCATTTTAAAATTTAGATCCCCTAGTGATGTATGGTATTGAGTATTCTTTCATAACTGTTTGAAATCTGTACATCTTTTTTGCTGAAGTATCTTTTTAAGATCTTTTGCCCATTTGTTAATTGTATTATTTTTGTTGATGAACTTAAAAGACTCTGTGTGGATTTTGGATAACAGTTCTTTATCACACAGGTTTTGAAAATTCCCTCAGTATGTGAATTGTATTTTCATTCTCTTTAAAGTAGTTTCATCAGGACAGATTTTTAAATTTTAATGAAGTCCAACTTATCAATATTTTTGCTTCATATGACTTACTTTTGGTACTTTAACAGTCAAGACTATCTCTTAGTAGCTTTTTCTCCTCAGTTATTGTGTTCATATTTCCTTAGTAAGAAAGACATATTTTAGTTTAAAAATAGCATTGAAACATGTATAATGTCATATATGAAATGAATCGCCAGTCCAGGTTTGATGCATGATACTGGATGCTTGGGGCTGGTGCACAGAGACGACCCAGAGGGATGGTATGGGGAGGGAGGAAGGTGGGGAGTTCAGGATGGGGAACCTATGTATACCTATAGCGGATTCATGTTGACGTATGGCAAAACCAATACAATATTGTAAAGTAATTAGCCTCAAATTTAAATAAATAAATTTATATTAAAATGCAAATATAAAAAAAGGAATATATTTCTGTTTTTAAAAAATCAAGATATGGAAAGAGGAAAAAAATGCCTGGCAAATTACAAGATCCAGTTTAGTTTCAAACTTGCATTTTGACAAGATTAATCTTCTCCATACTTGTATTACTAACCTCAAGTTTCAAAATTCTTAGCATGAAAGCATCTGTCTGGTCAAGCTTAGATTATAGTTCTCTCTCTCCACTAATAAAGAAGATTATATCTGGATAGATAATTTCAAAATGACAGTGAAAAAAGAGGAACAATCAATTCCCTAACAACTAGTCACAAAAAGTATAGAAAACTGGAGAGTGTTCAATACACACAAAAAAATCACGACCCTGTAAAAATAGTAATATTTTAGCTTAAATACCATAATTGGGAATTCTTCAGAGACATTTTCTATTCTAGATTCCCATTCACTCTCTTGGATGATCTAAAATATAAATTCTATTTTTTTTTAGTTCATTAAATTTTTTTGATGCTTTTCTTTTTTTTAATTTTAATTTTTACTTTATTTTGCTTTACAATACTGTGTTGGTGTTGCTATACATTGACATGAATCTGCCATGGGTGTACATGAGTTCCCAATCCTGAACTGCCCTCCCACCTACCACCCCATATCATCTCTCTGGATCATCCTCGGGCACCAGCCCCAAGCATCCTGTATCCTGTATCTAACATAGACTGGCAGTTGGTTTCTTACATGATAGTATACATGTTTCAATGCCATTCTCCCAAATCATCCCACCCCTCTCCCTCTCCCACATTACACTCTATTTTTTCTTCACATATCCCATTTGGAAAAATTGGGCAAGCAATTCTAAAATTTATGGTAAGTGATTTTTATAAAACACAGTCAAAGACTTTTTAAGAAGTACTATTACATTTAGATTATTCTTAGGATAAATAAGAATAGGAAAAGAAAATATTAAAGGCAGATGCCATTTGTCTAAAGTATTTTTTATTCTACTCCAAGGCAAGTCTCTAATGATTAACTATTAAAAATGGACTTTCTAGCTATTAGGTAGGTAATTAATAAAAGGGCATTTGATTCATTGATTTGATTTTGTATTTATGCTCATTGGGGTTCATGAATTACTATCTTTTATCCATTGAGAATTCTAAAGCTAAATACTGTCTTCATCCCAGTCATGGGTGAATATGGCACTGGCCTGTTTAACTGACTGGAAAACACTAATGTACCAAGATGAATAGAAACATAACTTGGATTCTAAATCCTATTTCTCAATAATAAAGCAGTTTCTACTGTTCTGATAAAATTGCTAAGTGAAAATTCAGAAACCATGAAAATATCAATGAAAAATATTTACTAGTCTTAGACAAAAGTATAGATCATCCTTTAAAAATAACCAACACATAATAAAAATTCATTTTAACACTGGATGTTATATCTCAATTATGGTATATACTTCATCTTTTTGTAAGTGAAAGGTCATATGAAATACTATATTTCATTGTCAAATATTATATGTCTTTGGGAATTTTTTTAACACTTGTCATTTGATAATGAACTAATCAATAACATTCATTCCTTTAATACATTTTTATTTTATACTTACAGTGCACCTAGGTTTTTTTAGGTGTGAAAGTTACAAAAATAAACATTGTTCCACCTATCAAAAAGCCTACTTTCAGAAAAGAGAGGGAATCTAAGATTATGGAANGTCATTTGATAATGAACTAATCAATAACATTCATTCCTTTAATACATTTTTATTTTATACTTACAGTGCACCTAGGTTTTTTTAGGTGTGAAAGTTACAAAAATAAACATTGTTCTACCTATCAAAAAGCCTACTTTCAGAAAAGAGAGGGAATCTGAGATTATGGAAACATGAAATTTCTACATAAAATTCTAAAGATATGACCAAATCAAACAAAAATGATGTGAAAGTTCATCCTTACTCAAAGTGGGGAGTGGCCTCAAACAAACAAGCATACTAAGGTAATTTTTGTATATAAACCAGATGATTAAATAAAAGCTTGAAATAAATCATGGAGGGATGATTCACAAGAAAATATATCTTCTTCCTTGCTTCTTTCTAGTTTCTAGTGATTTGCCAGGGGATCTTTGGCATTTCTTAGCTTTCAGCTGTAGCATCTGAATCTTGGTCCCCACTGTCACATGTCATTTTCCCTGTGTATCTGTATTCAAATAGTGTTTTCCTTGTCTTATAAGAATCCAGTCATATTGAATTAAGACTCATCCTAATGACTTCATCTTCATTTGATTACATTTGCAAATATTTTTCCAAATAAGATCTCATTCATAACTACAGATATTAAGATAGCAAAATATCTTTCTGGGTTTACAATTTAACTATAAATAGAGAGTCTCCTTCTTTATTGTAGAGCTGTTATGTTATATGAAAATATATTTCATTAAAAAGTAATATCAATCTAATAGATAAGAGTGAATCTGTCACATGAAGTTGACATTGGTGTGTATAATATTACATGGACAGGGAAGCCTGGCATGCTGCCATCCATGGGGTCTCAAAGAGTCAGACACAACTGAGCAATTGAACTGAACTGACTAATCAATAAGAATTTTAATACTTACTTTAAGAGAGCATGCAGCATGTTTTAAATAAAGAAGTAGAAATTAATAATGATAAAAGCAGACATAGAAATATAATGGTATAGAAAACCAAGAAAATACAGGAAAGGATAAATTAATGAAGAGCTGGTTCATGTGCTTGATGAAAAAATAGAGACAGAGTAAATCACCAAGGATTAGAAATGAAAACAGAGATTTATCCACAAATGCATCAGAGTTAATCTATTTTTAAGAGAGTATTACCTGTAAACTCTAGGGTAAGAAATTTCAAAATCTGAAGGAAATAGACAATTTCTTAGTGATAAACTTTCACTATTTATAAAATAAGGACAAAGACTTAATAAACCATTTATCATAGAATACATTGTGAAGATAGCTGAAAATCTATTCTTTAAAAATATTTTTTGTTGAAGGATAGTTGCTTTACAATATTCTGTTGATTTTTGCCATACATCAATATGAATCAGCCATAGAAATACATATGTCCTCTCCCTCTTAAACCTCTCTCCCACCTCCCACCTCTTCCCACCTCTCTAGGTTGTTACAGAGCCCCAATTTAAGTTCCCTGACAAATTGAAAATATACTCTTAAAAGTCACCATGACTAGATAGTTTACAGATGGGCTTTACATATAATTTTAAAATAGTAATTAAACCCAATATAATTGAAAACATTCAACCATAAAAAACATGAAATCTCCCTGGCTGGCTTCATTAACCAGAATATTGATAAGTATTATTCATTTATTATGAATAATTTATTGATAAGTATTATTCTAAGTAGATATTCATTTCCCACTGAGGCATGGTTAGAATCAAGATATATTTTTCACTATCATGGCTAGTACAGAGTTAGACTGATAGGAGCATTATGGATTAGTAAAATTTCCTTAATGCCTGGTATAAATCAACTAATATAAAAACATCCTCTGGTTCACCTCTAGAATTTAATAAGAGATTTGGTCAGTAGTGATAATGGAATTTTCATAGATGTGTGTGTGTGTGTGTGTGTGTGTGTGTGNTTGTAATTTGATAGAGTGAATCCCCCATTTCTATTTAGACATGAAAATCATTGAAACTGTGTAGAAGACAAGAAAATAAAAGAACAGCAGGCCTGGCAAGGACCACAAAAGAAAATTATAATTATTGATAAACTGGTTGCTATCAGGCATGAGACTCTTGGAATAAGTCCAGAGGGAACAGTTCATAGTCTTGAAAATAAGATATGATCCTAGGGTCAGAAAACTGACCCCAGACTGTTTCTCAACTGGTGTCTCATAGTCACATGTTTTACGTATCTGGTGGAAAATCTATAGATAAGAATATTAATCTGAGTTACTGATTTTTTGTTGATTACTGTTTCTTAGTTACTCAGTGGTTAATGATCACTTTGTTCTTTGGCCCTGAAGGCCACATGAATTAGAGCTTAACTCCCTGCATATTCTTTCCTTCATGGCTGAAAGTATAATAGTATTCAGTTTCAGCAACTTCACCTTGAAGCGGTGTTGGTCCCCTGATCCTCACTTTTCACTGAATTCTTCTGTCTTGTTTCTCATTCTCTTACAGTATCGTACTTTCAGAAACCCTCCTTGTTGAGCGGATCTCGGCAAAACTGATAGGAATTTGAACTGTTACTCCAAAGCAGCAGATAATAGGCACTTCACATTTTTGCAACTATGTGATTCTGTGTTGTTTGTCATCCCAAATATTCATAGGCTTTTGTACCTTCTGTAAGTGTGAACATGATAGAAAGGTATATATATATGTTTATATATATATAAACAGTTTCAATTACAGAGTTTAAAAGACTGATGATGATAGTGTTCATATTACTGTATAAACTGTGATTATAATAGGCCCCTGATCAGAGTCCCATTGAATTAGCTGTCTGCAGCTCTTCAACTCTGGACTCATGGATGCTACAGTGCTACATGTTAGTCATATCCTGGTGCATTGGATATGGTATTCCTCATTGGAAAGGACAAAAGAAAATTAGGGAACAAAATCAATGCTACTTCTATATATATATTGGTCTTGTCAGAATAGTATACAATCAGTGAGCCAGCATTTTGCTGATTTTTCACTGCCATCTTCATTCAATTGTAGCAGCACTGTCATTTCCTAAAAAGAAATCTGAGGATCAATATAACTATTAATAATTTTGACTCACCTACAGCTAATCTGCACTGTGAGTNGCTCTTCAACTCTGGACTCATGGATGCTACAGTGCTACATGTTAGTCATATCCTGGTGCATTGGGTATGGTATTCCTCATTGGAAAGGACAAAAGAAAATTAGGGAATAAAATCAATGCTACTTCTATATATATATATTGGTCTTGTCAGAATAGTATACAATCAGTGAGCCAGCATTTTGCTGATTTTTCACTGCCATCCTCATTCAATTGTAGCAGCACTGTCATTTCCTAAAAAGAAATCTGAGGATCAATATAACTATTAATAATTTTAACTCACCTACAGCTAATCTGCACTGTGAGTTGGATCTGCTTTATTATAGTCACTGACAGATTAGAAAACTTGGAATTGAATCTGCACTATGCCAGAGCAACTAGAAAATGTAAGGGAAAAAATCTAGAAAAATATTTTGCCATGATCCATAGCAAAGAGCCTGAATGTTCACAACAAATAAGTTGTTTTTTTAATTATGCAGTATGTTATTTTAGGTAAAAACATTTGCATTCAAAAATAATGGTCTTCATTACTGTATAGCACAGATAACTTTGCTCAGTTGTATGAAAGCTTAAATGGAAGGGGAGTTTGAAAGAGAGTGGCAACATGTACATGTTGGCTGAGTCACTTTGCTGTGTACTGAGACTATCACAATATTGTNGCATTCAAAAATAATGGTCTTCATTACTGTATAGCACAGATAACTTTGCTCAGTTGTATGACAGCTTAAATGGAAGGGGAGTTTGAAAGAGAGTGGCAACATGTACATGTTGGCTGAATCACTTTGCTGTGTACTAAGACTATTACAATATTGTTAATCAACTATACTCCAATATAAAATAAAAATTTATATTACAGCTCTTTAAAACTAAAAAAAAACCCTTCAACAATAATAATGGGTAAATGGAATCTTTGGGAGAAAACATTCATTTATTGTCTTAGTGGTAATGATTTCATGAATGTATCCTTATCCCCAAAGTCTTTGCGTTGTGTATATTAAATATGTATAGCTTTTCACAAGTCAATCATCAATAAAATGGTTTTAAAAAATCTATATTTTAGCAGAAATTTCAAAGATCCTTATTTCCTCCCTTATTTTTACCCAACTAGGTGTCTTACAACATGTATAAACTATTTTCTATCTAACCAGGTGTCTTAAGTTTTCCAAGAGTATATTATTTATATGAAAGTGGCTACTACTTCATTTAAGTAGAGCTGCTCATTTAATAAAGTTAACTTTATCAAAAGCATTATTTATGAAAGAATGGCCCATTTACATGACATAAATTAACTTATATGGAATTTATTTCTGTTCAAGCATAAAAACTACAGCAATTTCCTATATGGTATCTAATTATAGTTTTTATTTAAATATTAGAATTATGTAGCGTCTTTCTACTGTAGAGTTATGCACGCTTATGATGTAAATAAAAATTGTTGCTTTAAAAAGGAATGGTCTTAAAGAGATATAACTCAGTTAATTTTTATGGAATGTCATCAGTATGGCACTAAATGTATATATTTTTGTTTAATAATTTAAAGTGAATATTTGCCATTTCTCATGAAAATAGTGTAATTTTATCCAATGTCTCTATTACTGATCCTTTCTATTAGGGTCTCTACAAGGATCCTCCTGTCCTGAGTTGTTCAGAAGAAAAGGAAAGTTTTATTCTTTTAATATTTTAGTTTTATTGAACTATATGTGACTTAAAATGTTGTGTTAGTTTCAAGTGTACAGCAAAGTGATTCAGTTATGCATATACATATATTCATTCTTTTTAAGATTTTCTCATATAGATTATCACAGAATAAATGGGAAGATGTTTACCATATAGAGTGTGCACTTTCCCCAGCTGCCAGGCAAATCTATAGGGATCTAGGGTACAGATGTGGTGCTCATGCACTCACACTCCAGATAACAGCGCAGGAGCATCATCTCAGGGCACAACCTCCTGCATCCCGCAGCCATTTGGGACTGAGTGCTGTGGGCAGCCTCTGCATGCAGCCCAGAGCTGAGGTCTAGGCAGCCGTTTCACTCTATGAACTGTGTCTGAAGTCCTGGGTGAGAGGCTTGTGGAAGTAGCAGCCTATGAACAAGTACAACTGGACTAATGACAAAGGAGAAAAGGTTCTATATATAGTATGAAAACTTTTGGCAAATTTTGGGAGGGAGACAAAATTTACTTTCAAAACTTTACCTGCATTATTTGAAAGAGTATAATTGTTTTCTTCTTTTAAAATTATTCCTGGTGTTTCCCAGTCTTTACCAGCCTATTAAATCCCATTTTCATGAATACTACAAAATATATTTAGCTAGGGACCCATCTACTTTTAATAAAAATTTTAACATTTATCAGGATCTCATATGTAATCATTTTTAACAATCTTTGGAGAATTATTTTCTTCACATATCCATGCTAGCTATTACGTATTATAGTTGCTACATGTCTATTGCCAGATTCCTCTTGTTAGCTTTGTATGTCATATCTCCATAATAGTAATGTCCTGGAGAAATGCCTTTCCTAGGCTTGCTACTACTTTCACATAGCGGTTTTATTTCAACTACAGTCTTACCTTTATTATTGGAGGTAATTGTTGAGATTAGATTATCACTTGAAATAGGGTGTTATTAAGTTTCTGAGATAATATAGGGGAAGTACAATGTCTACCTGTGGCCAGTCCTGTAGCGAGGAAGCCCTGACTCATCATCGCAGAATCCTGACAGGGGTGGCACTGCCTAATCAGAGAGGCTCCATGGAGCCGAGCCTGTCTCCCAAAACATGTGGTACCAATAAGCCTATCCCTATCAATGGATTCAGTCTTCTCTGCTTGAGACCTACAGACAACAAATGTTTTCCCTCAACTTTGAATTAGATACCTTTCTCCTTAGTCCTCATTTTCCTGTCCGAATACTGAACTCCCATTGAGATAACTGATGGTATTTGTGGCCCACATTTTCAAAGGGACCCTTTCTCTATCTCCATAGGAAAGGACATCAGCAGACAAGAGGTAAATTATGCTGTGAGCAGAAAGCACACACATTAAATTCATTTATGTTCTTGACAAGTGTTTAAGACAAAACGGTGGAGACTGGTTGTCCAGGTACTCATAACTTTTAATCTAAATCTACTCTCCCTCTAAATTAGTGCACAAATCATTCAAAAATACTAATCCTTAACATTTTCCTGACATATCGGTTCATTATAATTGATTTTTTTAGAAGTTCCCTAATGAGCAGACACACTGCTATAGACTGAAGAAAATAATTATATTCAACACACTAATAGATTTTGAAATTATTTTTCTTGCCTGGAACACCTTTAATCCATCAGTATTGTTTTCTATGAGATAGAATTTACTGTGAATATTAAGTACATCACATGCATTAATTTATGATAGTAAAGGTATTTGCCTAACCAAATTAAGCATCATGGATTCATTGAGGAGAAATTAATAAGGATTATCCAGGATATATGAGAGGAACTCATTGACTATGTAATCAATTTAAACACATATAAACAGATTGTTATGTGAGCTATTTAGGCATATAATTATAAATCATTGAATTGCAGATGAATTAATTTAGGTAACTATAAATGGTAATGATGTTGTCTAATGTTTACATTTGCTTAAAAATTATTCAAAATGTTAATTTTAATTATTCTCTTTTTTTTCATTGCATCATAGCAATAGTATTTCCATTTGTCTTCATTTAAATATTATCTTTTTATTTAAAAATGTAAAAAAGTCATAAGCCTGTAGAAAAGTAGAATTACAATATAAAGTATAATTTTTCTTCAACTATTTAGGAGTAAATTATTGATCTGATGCCTCATCATCTCTACATAGTATAGTGTATTTTTCTAATAAACATGTACATTCTCCTGTACAGAAAAAGAGGGAAACAGGAAGGCTAGATAATTCAACAATTAAAAATTAGCACTGATAAATATTAATATCTAATTTCTCAGATCAATCAAATTTTACAATCTCCCAATAATATCCTATAAAGCAAGATGATCCATTTCAGAACAATTTATTGCATTTATTTGTTTCTGCTTTACTAGAGTTTGACAAATATGAGCTGTATTTATCAATTAAACTCCAAGGGCTTCCCTGGTGGGAAGACCTTGCCTGCCAATGCAGGAGATGCGGTTCAATCCCTGGGTCTGAAAAATTCCCTGGAGGAGGAATGGCAACACACTCCAGTATTCTTGCCTGGGAAATCCCATGGGCAGAGGAGTCTGGCAGGCTACAGTCTATGGGGCCGCAAAGAGTCAGACATGACTTAGGGACTCAACAACATCAAATACATTGAAAGTACAAATAGTGGTGATTTGATATAATTTTGCAATATACTATGAAAGGAATTCCACAATCTATTTAATTAACAAATACATCACCTCACATCTCACATATGTATCTTATTTTTCTACTCCTCTCACAAGTTTCAATTATATACTATGGTGTTATAAACTGTAGTCACCATGCTTTACATGAGAACTTCAGACATTAGCTTATAGCTGAAAATTTGTACTCTGTTACCAACCTCATTTTTTTTTTACGTCGTCTCCAAGCCACTGCAATCATTTCTCTACTCTGTTATTAAGAGTATAACTTCTTTTTTAGATCCCACATATAAATTAAATGCAGTATTTGTTTTGTTTTTTTCTCTTATTTATTATACTTAGCATAATACCTTCAAGATCTATCCATAGTGTTGCAAGTGGGAAGGATTTCCTATTCTAATGGCTGAATAATATACACACATATATTTGTATTGTATATGTATATATACACTGTTGTTTTTAGTCACTAAGTCATTTCTGAATCTTAAGTCATGTCCAAATCTTTTGCAACCCCAGGGACTATAGCCTGCCAGGCTCCTCTGTCCATGGGGTTTCCCAGGCAAGAATACTGGAGTGGATTACCATTTCCTCCTCGAGGGGATCTTCTCAGCCCAAGGACTGAACCAACCTCTCCTCTGTTGGCAATGGGTTCTTTATCACTGAGCCACTAGGGAAAATCTTCTATTAAATAGCTATTGTTAATAAGCAGTAAATACATTTAGATTTCATGCCTTTTTAGTCTCCTCTCTCATTCTTATTGTAGAGTTACTTTTCTTTGGCTTTGAAGATTAAAGGTCAATTGTTTAGGGTTGTCCCTTAATTTATATTTTTCTAATGTCTTCTTTGATTATACTTATGTCATATATTTTCAGTAAGACTATCACTGAAGTGATGTGTTCTTCCATTGTATTTTTTCAGGTGGTATATAGCTCTAGCATATCCCTTTACTGGTTTTTATGTTGATCACTTGCTAGTTGAAATGTTTCAAGTTTCTCTATTATAAAGATTTTCTTTTCCTTCATTTTTAAGATTTGGGGAAAGATGTAATTTGAAGAATTTGAAGCTCTGTAAAAATCCCACTGTTCATTAAATTACACACACCCACATGCTCATGAAATTTTGTTTTCTTTGTATTCATTGGATCATAATCATCTTTTGAGTATTCAAAATATCCCCAGTTTGGCCATTCAATCTGGCTTTGTGTTCTTTGTCATTTTTCTGTTATTCCTTTGGCATTTTTTGTACAATAAGGAGTGCCAGGCTTTCTTGTACTTTTCCTACTCAATCCTAAAATTAACTTTTTGCCCAAGCAGTTCTAATTTATTTTAGTAGAAAATTTAGAAACTAAAACATAATTGTTAGAGGTCTGCTGGGGTCCAGCCCTGGTGGATCCAGGGTAATTCGAAGCAGGGATGGAGTCGGCATCTGGGAAAGGACTACTTAATTAGAAATATAAGATTAGGAAAGAATAGNATATTTGAAATAATTTAAATCTATATTTTGGGATTCCCTGATAGCTCAGTTGGTAAAGAATTCACCTGCAATGCAGGATTCCCCAGTTCAATTCCTGGGTTAGGAAGATCCCCTGGAGAAGGGTAAGGCTACCCACTCTAGCATTCTGGCCTGGAGAATTCCATGGACTGTATAGTCCATGGAGTCACAAGAGCCAGATATGACTGAGTTACTTTCACTTTTCACTAAACCTATATTTTATTACTAAAATATCTAAAACAACAAAAAATACAAAATATTAGGCTTATTAATTATTGACTGTAGAAATATAGGTGCTTTTTATTGCCTTTTTTCTTTTCTGTGCACTGTAAAACATTTAAATTATAATAGAGAATGAACTTATATGTGGGAGCAAATGAGTCATTAAAAGTATAAAAATAGTCTGTAAATCCATTTTGAGTTGCTGCTAATTCTATAGACTATTTCAACTAGGCAGTTGGCAAGTGAGTCTCAAAACTTTGAGCTAAAGATAAGCTTATAGTTTACACAAAGCACACAAAGCACTAAGCCCTGGTGTCCAACACTGCTCTCCCATCTGTGCTGGGACTCCAGGGGCTAGGGGTGGATGACCCTTGAGTGCAGACATGGGTCTGGTAGTAGGGTGGGGGTGCAACAGAGAAAGCCTTGTAGTGTGAGGTCTGTCTTGATGGGGACATCCTGGGGGGCCGGTAGCTGGAAAGGTGTAGGGGACAAGTGGGAGGCTGAGAGCAGACACTCTGGGAATGGCCTTGGGCCCTGCAGGCTTTCTTGGTCCAAAGGCTGGCGGGGGGGTGTGGTGTGGGAGACTCTGCCCTTCGCTTCACTTAGGGTGGAAACAGATTCCCGAGGGGACCCTCCTTGGCACCAGCAGACCCTACTCAACCATGAATAGCCCTGAGCATCCTTCAGGCCCTCTCTCCACAGTCACAGGACTGTGGAGCTGGACAAACGTGACCCTCTGCCAGAGGGCAGGCAAGTAGGGACCCAAGCTAGGCTCTGGTTGTGCCCACATTCTGCCTGGTGAGGGGCATGGGGAAAGGACTTATAAATAAACATATAGAGTAACCTTACTTGCCATGGTTTTGCATGACAAAGATAATTCAAAATGAATAAAATTGAAAACAGCCCAAATATGCATCAACAAGTGAATTAGTAAACCAATTGTGATGTAGTCATACAATAGAATTTAGCAGTAAAATGAAATAAATGATTGGTACAGCAATATGGAGAAATCTCGAAATAACTATGCTGAGTGAAAGGATCCAGATGGATTCTGTATAATTCCATTATATAAAAGTCTAGAAAATAGAAAATAATCAGTGACAGAAAGCAATTTTAAAAAGGAAAGGAAGGACTAATTATAAAGGAGTNAATGAAATAAATGATTGGTACAGCAATATGGAGAAATCTCGAAATAACTATGCTGAGTGAAAGGATCCAGATGGATTCTGTATAATTCCATTTATATAAAAGTCTAGAAAATAGAAAATAATCAGTGACAGAAAGCAATTTTAAAAAGGAAAGAAAGGCCTAATTATAAAGGAGTATAGAAAAGCTTTTTGAGCTAATGGATACCTTCATTATCATGACTATGGTGAGGGTTTCACATGTGTCAAAACTGAGCAAGTCTTAGACTAAATATTTGTAGTTTATGCATATCAGTTTTGTTATACTCTAACAAAATTGTTAATATTTTTTCTAGTCAGTTGAGCTATATTTCCTTTATTGGCTCCTGGATTATTTTTATCCTTACTGTTTATTATTATCATTACTATTATTTTACTTTACAATATTGTATTGGTTTTGCCATATATCAACATGAATCCACCACAAGTGTACACGTGTTCCCCATCCTGAACCACCCCCNCTCTACCACTACATTCCAGCAGCTCCTTAGTTAGGATGACCTGTCCCCACACTCAGACTCTCAATCTCCACAATAAGCCAACAGTAGATTTCCTCTTTGCCCTACTTGACTCTCATCCACTAAACAAGGAAGGATGCCAGAATTTCCATGTGAACATCCTTCTCACCCCACTTAGAATCCTAAACCACTCTGAGTTCCTGTTGTNTCCCAGTGCACCAGCCCCAAGTATTCTGTATCCTGCATCAAACCTAGACGGCGATTCATTTCTTATATGACATTATATATGTTTCAATGCCATTCTTCCAAATCATCCCACCTTCTCCCTCTCTCACAGAGTCCAAAAGACTGTTCTATATATCTGTCTCTTCTAATGAGGTGGATGAAACTGGGGCCAATTATACAGAGTGAAGTAAGCCAGAAAGAAAAACACCAATACAGTATACTAACACATATATATGGAATTTGGAAAGATGGTAACAAAAACCCTGGGTTTTTTGGGTCATATTCTATACAAAGTATCCTTATACATATGCATATATATAAATATAAAACAATAAATTATATTCATTTTCTTGCAAATTAATATAGGTAAAATATAATTAACAATTTGATTCTCTTTTAATGGAAATAAAATGAACTTTGTAATAAAATAATTTCCTAAACATATTTAGCACAATTCCTATATTTTATATTGCAATAGTTAATTTATCCTGTGCCAATATTATACTAGTTTGAGTGAAGTAGACTTTTGGTAAATTTTATGATCTCATGGTTGGTGGTTTAGCTGTCAAATCGTGTCTGACTGTTGCAGCCCAATGAACTGTAGCCGCCCAAGCTCCTCTGTCCATGGGATTCTACAGGCAAGAATACTAGAGTGGGTTGCCCCTTCCTTCTCCAGGTTATCTTCCCAACCCAGGAATCGAGCCTGGGTCTTCTACATTGCAGGCAGATGATTTATGATCTCATAGCCCTTCCTAAAATTTCACTTTTTCAAAATGGATTTGGCTTTTATTTAAACTGTTTTTCTTACTTTGGAATTTATAATTATTCTTTTTTTTTCTTAAACTCTGGACCCTGATTAGAGTTTCACTAATTACATTACATTAATATACTTTTACAATAGTAAATCTGATATTCTAAAAGCATTTACTCTTGATATCTCATTTGATATCTTTCAATAACACCTCCTAGTTTGAACTATGTTAAGTTCTATCCTTTCCTATGAAATATTTTTATGCACTATATATAAATACTTTTTTACTAATTTAGCATACTATTTTCTATTTTAACATATAATTCATATTATATAAATCTACTTTTCTATGTAAGCAGCTGTTTACTTTGCAAGTCAGATTTAAAATTTTTCTGATTATATGTTCTTTTCTTATTATACTAGCCATAACCTAAAATATGGGCTTCCCAGGTAGCGCTAGTGGTAAAGAACCTGGCTTCCAATGCAGGAGACATAAGAGATGTGTGTTTGATCCCTCGATTGAAAAGATCCCCTGGAGGAGACCATGGCAACGCACTCCAGTATTCTTGCCTGGAGAATCTGCATAGGGATGACTTGATGGGCAATGACCCATAGAGTCTCAAAGAGTCAAACATGATTGAAACAATGTAGCATGCAAACAACCTAAAATATATAATTAATAGTAATGTAGAATGATGTGCCGGTATTTAATTTTAAAACAATTATATAAAGTAGATTAAATACGTATCATAAAAATGTTAATATAGTATAGCATATTAGGGAAGAAGTTGCAGAATTAGACACTGCCAGACATCATTTACTAGCTCTTTGACATTTAAAACTTATTTAACCTCTCTAAGCTTCAAGGTCTTTACCTGCTAAATTGATAATGACCATACTTACTTCCTGATGTATTTAAAGAATGTAGTAACTTAACAATTAGTAACCATTAAATAGAATTAATCATTTTTATTGTTTTCAAGAATTAAAGAATTTTATATACAAAGCAGATTGCTTTTGAAGTTAGTAATGAATATTTAAATAACATAAGGCATGGTGTGCATACTAAATAAATCTTGTTTAATAAACATAATGAAATTTAACTATTTGGGGCTAACTTTCTGGCATGTAAATTAGAGATAATAAATGATTTTATTAATTAAGTTACTGAATCCAAAAAAGGTGAATGAATTTCATGTCCCTTTGTAAAATTCTAATTGAGGAACCAGTTAGAACTTAAGGCATTTTATAGACGTTAGTTAATAGGTATAGTGTTTTCCAATCTGAAAACATGGAAATGGTAAACTGAAAATATAAAGAAAAATACTTGTTAGTTTTCTCTTTCTGTTGCAAACAAAACAACAACAACAAAACTTTGTTTAACTTTTGTAGCTCCAAAGATTTTTGAGTATAACATTCTCCAGTATATTTTAAGGGTTACTCTTATTAACCTACAAATAATCAATTTTTTAAAAAAATGATTCCATGTAAAAAATCTGTTTTTCTTTGTAGTTCTTCCATAGAATTGCTGTCATAAGAGTATTCATTTCAAATATCTAAGTATTGTGCAAGTATTAAGAGTTTGGAGTCACCAAAAATCACTTATTGGGTATTTAATAATTATTGATAGCTTCCTATATTACTAATATTCTCTTTTGCTCTTTCACTTTTTTAGTCT
>SJYW01041085.1:0-13528 GCA_006410735.1 Raphicerus campestris | reverse complement strand
TTTTTTGGACTCCCTTCCCATTTAGGTCACCACAGAGCATTGAGTAGAGTCCCCTGTGCTATACAGCATGTTCTCATCAATTGTCTATTTTATACGTAGTATCAACAGTGTATGTATGTCAATCCCAATTGCCCAATTCCTCCTACTCCCCCTTCCCTCTTTTTTTTAAAAAATTTAATTTATTTAAATTGGAGGCTAATTACTTTACAATATTGTAGTGGTTTTTGCCATACATTGACATGAATCAGCCATGGCCGTACATGTGTTCCCCATCCTGCACCCCGNCCCCCTTCCCTCTTTTTTTTAAAAAATTTAATTTATTTAAATTGGAGGCTAATTACTTTACAATATTGTAGTGGTTTTTGCCATACATTGACATGAATCAGCCATGGCCGTACATGTGTTCCCCATCCTGCACCCCGCCTCCCACCTCCCTTCCCATCCCATCCCTCTGGGTCATCCCAGTGCACCAGCCCTGAGCACCCTGTCTCATGCATCGAACCTGGGCTGGCGATCTGTTTCACATATGATAATATGCATGTTTCAAAGCTATTCTCTTAAATCATCCCACCCTTGCCTTCTCCCACAGAATCCAAAAGACTGTTCTCTACATCTGTGTCTCTTTTGCTGTCTCGCATATAGGGCCCCTCTTCCCTCTTGATGCCCATAAAAATTATGGAACACTTGACAAACTTGCACGTCATCCTTGCGCAGGGGCCATGCTCATCTTCTCTATGTTATTCCAATTTTAGTATATGTGCTGCCGAAGCGAGCAACATTTGAGACAAAATATAGATAACAGGCAGAGCAGGGTGAATGAGAGTCTAGAAAATCTGTCTTGAGACGCCACTAGCCTGTTGAAATGTGGATAAAGAGGGAATTCATTTCAGATGGAAATTCTTTCTTTTAATTCTCATTCCTTTGTTCTAATCCATTGCATTTTTGTTTTGTTTTCTGACCAAGTTGCACAGCTTGTGGAATCTTGGTTCCCTGACCAGAGCTCGAACACGCCCTCAGCAGTGAAACCATGAAGTCTTAACCACTGGGCCACCAGGGAATTCACTAGTCTATCACATTACAAAATTTGCTAAGCGCCTTTCCATGTACTATTTCATTTCACTTCCTGAACAATTCTGTTAGGGAACTGAGAACTTAGTCAGATCTTTCTTCTCATTGGACAAAAAACTGAAACCTGCAGAAGATGAAGTGACTTGTCAAACATCGGAGCAGGCCAGAGACTGAACTCAAACAAAGAGGCAGAAATGTTAAAGAGGAATAATGGCTGATATTTGTGCAATGGGTGGTGAAGCTATCACATTTAGAGTTGGCTGGCAGTCTATAAATTAATACACTTTATAAAAATCAGGTTTTTAGTATGAAATACTTCATACATACAATGGAGCTTAAATACACACATATGATATTTAGAATAATAAAACACTGTAATCTACCACCCTGCTTATGTCCAGTGTTCTAAAACAATAGGTCACTTCAAGCTGCAAAAATGACATTCTCAGGGACTTCCCTAGGGGTCAAGCGGTTAAGAATCTGCTTTACGGTGTAGGGGATATGCGTTTGACCCCTGGTCAGGGAACTAAGGTCCCACATGACACTTAAGCCAGTGTCTTCTAGAGCCTGTATGCCACAACGAAAGATCCTACCTGCTACAACAAAGATCTGATGCAGCCAAATAAATGAATGTTTGTTTTTTTTAATGACATACTCTTGGCTCAAAATTCAAATCACCCAGAAGATGGAAACTTTTAAGTCTCTTCTCATCCTGTCAACCTCTGAATCCCATTCTCCAAGGATAACTGCTGTCAACAATTGGACACAAAATCTTAATTCCATTCATTCTGGAAACAATCCAGATATATACATATCAAGAGTCATAAAAATGTCTAACTTTTGGTCCCATCACCCCACTGTAGGCATTTATCGCAGGAAAAGGCCTCTCAGGATGCCCTTCTCATGGCCAAGCTCATTCCCACACAAGTCCTGAAGAATCTAAGCTACTCCATCTTGCTAACAGAAAAACTCCATTTTGGAAGGTTCCAGGAAAAGAGCCTTTGGAAATCCAAAAGCCTTTGGAAATACCCTGACCTCACCCCACCACTCACGAGCCAATCAGACCCCAGACCAAAATCTTCTGACTTAACGCTCANAAGCTCATTCCCACACAAGTCCTGAAGAATCTAAGCTACTCCATCTTGTTAACAGAAAAACTCCATTTTGGAAGGTTCCAGGAAAAGAGCCTTTGGAAATCCAAAAGCCTTTGGAAATGCCCTGACCTCACCCCACCACCCACGAGCCAATCAGACCCCAGACCAAAATCTTCTGACTTAACCCTCAGGAACTTGTGGTCTACCTAGACAATAGGGACCAATCAAAAACCAACACACAACCCTTCGAAAGAAAGTGACCAATCAGACGTTCCCCTACCTAGAAATCCTTTTTCTCCATGTATACTCCCTACATAAGCAATGTAATCCAGAACCCGCTGCGTGGATATCGGTGGGAGCCCCAGCTCGAGCTTGGTAATAGACTCTTGCTTTCGCATAGGATATCGGCTCCCTGGTGGTCATTGGGAGCTTTCGCGACTTGGGCAGAACAGTTCTTGCCCTTGTTATTTTCTCTGTCTGGAAGCCCGTCCCTCCAGATTTGCTCATGGTTGGAAGCCCTTCAAGTCTCAGCTCAGATGTCAATGCCTCTGACAGGTTGCTGGTGGTCACCTCTCTAGACTGGCTCCATCAGAATCAAGTGGCACAGAGTAGGAACATACATTTCGAATTTGAGAGGATAAATGTCCACTCATGAAACCACCACCAGACTACTTAGATAAGGAGTATTACTTGACTCACTTTGGAACCCAGGAACCTACTACTGCAGAGAAACAGTCCTCGCAGGGGGTTTCAAGACTTTTAAGTAACTGGCAGTGTGGGGAACGCCAGCCAGGGGCCATCCTGTCCTTTCCTCCAGCATCTGAAAGGCTGCCTTTCAGATGTAGATAGTGCTTGGAGGGCCATCTGCCCTCCCTCTCCACCCTGTTCATCCTTGGCTTCTAAAACAAACAAGTGGTAAAGAAAATCTGCTGGGTGAGAGTCTCTGTCAAAACAACACCTAGTCCTACTTAATTAAGATGGACAATTTGAGCACTCTCAAATCAGACAATGGAAACATTAAGATTTTACGCAAAAACAGAAACGTGGCCAAGAGGGAGGGATCCCCAGAAGCCTCCGCGGCATTCTGAGTTGGGGGTGGGGGTGGAATGTCTTGCTTAGCCTGGGGGTAGGGAGGTAGGGAGAAGAGGTGCGAAAGGGAAGCCTAGATCTTAATCTAGTACCACAAACCCTCTTTTTTCCTCACAGCAAAGTAAAACATATTTACTATAGAGGAGTTAAAAGAAAAATCAAACCTCACATAATCGGGCCATCCAGAAAGGCAATATTTTTAATGTGCACTGTTTTTTTTTCTTTAGCATAATTATATTAAAAAAAAAACAAAATGTGGTTATGCTATATACTTACTGCCTTACAAACTGCTTTTTTCACTTAATAATATATTGTGAACATTTTCCCATGACATCCAATACTACTCAATGCTTTTTTTTTTAATACAGCTATTTAGTATCTCCTTGTATGGCTGTGTCATCAACCAGCACCCTGTCATTGGAGATTTAGGTTATCCCCTGTTTTTATAGGCGGCTTGTTAATGACTGTTTTTGAAATGCATCCTTGATTATTTCCTTAAGACTAATTCCCAGAAGTGTTAAAGCGTATGTAAAATTCTAAGAGTTTTTATATACAGCTGCTGTGAACAGTACATTTATATGTTGAAGAGCATTAATAAATGTGGTCAACTACCTTATTTTTGATCTCTTCACCTCTACTTTTACAGAATGTAGTGACAGTGAGCTAGGAATAGTACATAACGTTTACATTCAGATGGGAATTTCTGTCTTCAAAGGAACTTATATTTTAAAGAAAACCTTTTCATTTTTGATCTGGACAAACATGAAGCAAGTCAATTAAATGGAAAAAATGATTTATTAATTGATCAGATAAATTAAAGATAGAAAGTTAATGGGAGACCCTGATCCCTCTTGTTTTATCTCATTATTAAAATAANGAAAACCTTTTTATTTTTGATCTGGACAAACATGAAGCAAGTCAATTAAATGGAAAAAATGATTTATTAATTGATCAGATAAATCAAAGATAGAAAGTTAATGGGAGACCCTGATCCCTCTTGTTTTATCTCATTATTAAACTAATTACTTAATTATTTAATGTGTTAACTTTGCCATGTGTACATTTATGTTTCATGTTTGCCTTTTATGGCAACACTAATGACTGGTTGCCCAGTAGCCCTTTCCAACCTCCTTCTCTATTTTCTGCTTCCTACTATAGACAATGAAAAAGCCAAAACATCCCAGACTCCCTAGCAGGAGAGGGTGACAAATTTTTGCCCAGTAAGAACCAAGGGGACAGCTCTTGCAGGGATCTGGGAAAGTTTTTCCCCTGTTTGACAAAAGAAGAGAGTTCACAAAACAAGCTCTTATCACCTTGCCCCTGAACCCCATTCCCGCTTGTTGAATATTGTCATGTTGGTGCATAAGACTCTAGGAGCTGTGGCAGCCATTTTATAACCATGAGGCAATACACGTCAGAATTTAAAAAAAGAAAACACAACAACTCTAATAATGGTTGGTCCTCAATTATATTAGAGAAGCTGTTGAATATACCCTAGATTTAACTCTCCAAATACATATCTTCATGGCTTAAGTTAGTGGTTCTCAACATTAGTGGTTAGATTAGCACATCAGAATTAGTTGGGAATTTTGTTAAAGACTGATTCCATAGGTTTGAGATTCTGTATTTTTATCAAGATCCCAGTGATGCTGCTGGTTCAGGGACCACACTTT
Source organism: Raphicerus campestris (assembly GCA_006410735.1). NCBI lineage: Eukaryota > Metazoa > Chordata > Mammalia > Artiodactyla > Bovidae > Raphicerus > Raphicerus campestris. The sequence goes on along the minus strand of SJYW01041085.1, from coordinate 8,604 downwards.
GAGTAGTGTAGCACAGCATCACCATTTTATTGGCATGAGGCTTCTTAGTTGGTACATCCTTTTTCTGGGTTCAAAGATCACCCTCATTATTTCACAGGTGTGGCTTTGGAAACAATGAACTGGAAGGAAGAAGTCTTTCCTGATGAGGGTCCATTCAGTTCAGTTCAGTTCAGTCAATCAGTCGTGTCCGACTCTTTGCAACCCCATGAACTGCAGCACGCCAGGCCTCCCTGTCCATCACCAACTCCCGGAGTTCACCCAGACAGTGTCAGACTTTATTTTGGGGGGCTCCAAAATCACTGCAGATGGTGACTTCAGCCATGAAATTAAAAGACGCTTGCTCCTTGGAAGAAAAGTTATGACCAACCTAGATAGCATGTTGAAAAGCAGAGACATTACTTTGCCAACAAAGGTCCATCTAGTCAGGCTATGGTTTTTCTAGTGTTTATGTATGGATGTGAGAGTCCATTAGCCCCCCTGAATCACCAGCTCCCCAGCCAGGACTGAAGATTCCTAAATTAATGCAGCATCCAGGAGTGAAGTCCTGGGTCCTGAAGCTGTAGACTGTTTTCAGATGTGCTGTCTTGCACTTGCTGTCCTGGTCAGACAGGATTTTCTGACCAGACCCACCTAGACAGATTCAGCCTTAGAAAGAGGGGCTGTAACTAGAGCTCACCCTTTTTTTCAGGACATTTCTCAACCTGCTGCCATCTTGGCTCTGCTGTTTAGGTAACATCTTTCTCTTTGGCTGCTAAAGTCAGGCTTCTGAAAACGGTGATGGTGAAAGTCCAGGTCACAGAGGAAGAATGCCAGCAGAGAAGCCCTCCATTTCCTTCAGGTTATCTACGTGTTTACCCTTTCCTCCCTCTTTCCTTCCAGTCTCAGGGAAGACATGCCAGCCTCCTGCCTAACACAGCAGTCCCCAATCTGTCACCTGTGCTGCACTGAAACCTCTTGGCAAGGTCATCCGTGACCGTTCCAGTTCTTCTTCTCCCTGCAGGTCCAGTGGGCTAGTTTGTCATTCTGTTTCTCTATTTCCTTCTACAGCAAAATCCCTAGGGTATATTGGCCTGTCCTTGCACCTCCATCTCCTTCTCAGCTCACTTTTGTGAAGCCTAAGTCCCCATCACTCCTCCCTGCTCTCTTGCCAAGGTTGCCTATAACCTGCAATTTAACAATCTAAGAATTTTAGGTTGGTCCCTATCTTACCGGCCAATCATCACAGTTTGTGGCTCAGTTAAGCCCTCCCTCTTTCCTGCCTGTCTGAGCTTACTCACATCAGCACACCCCACTTACCTGATTTCACCCTTACTGGCTCTTCTTTTACAGTCTCCCAGGCTGGTTCAGCCTCCTCTTCCTGAAGACCTCTCTATGGTAGAAGCCCGGCCCCAGTCCTCACTCCCCTTCTCTCCCTTCTAAGTTTCTCCGGGATCCCACCTCTTCTATGGCTGTCAGTTCCATCTACAGCTGATGAAATTTATCTCTAAGGTGAAGTGCGAGGTAGAACCGTGTTCTGCGTAGTTGTTTCCGAGGGACAGCAAGGGAGAGGGGTTAGCCATGTCGTCTTTGGTCAGAAGGATAATCAGCACCGCGAAAGCCCCCGCGGCCACTGGTCCCTACAGTCAGGCTGTGTTAGTCGACAGGACCATTTACATTTCAGGACAGCTAGGCATGGACCCTGCAAGTGGACAGCTTGTGCCAGGAGGGGTGGCAGAAGAGGCTAAACAGGCTCTTAAAAACATAGGTGAAATTCTGAAAGCAGCAGGCTGTGACTTCACGAATGTGGTAAAAGCAACTGTTTTGCTGGCTGACATAAATGACTTCAGTACTGTCAATGATGTCTATAAACAATATTTCCAGAGTAGTTTTCCGGCGAGAGCTGCTTACCAGGTTGCTGCTTTGCCCAAAGGAGGCCGTGTTGAGATCGAAGCAATAGCTGTGCAAGGACCTCTCATGACAGCATCACTCTAAGTGGGCCAAGTGTTATTTAGTCTGGATATTTAATAGTATTTTTAAACTAATGGCTTAATTCTTGTTGGAAAGTGTAAGGTTGAAATATCTGGAAATATTATGGAAATACCATATAATAAGGGAAACAATATGGATTGAAGATTAATGATGAATCTAGTTACTAATATTACAAATTATACTTCTGTAACACTTGTATTGCTGGATGTGGGAAAACAGACATGCCTTACTGAGTTAACTCAGNACTTTGCTGATGATTGGGTTTGTATTTTTGTCTTGTTTGTTGTTTAGATGAGACATCCTGCACAGGGTGCTACTGGTGGTTGGGTGATGCTGGGTCTTATATTCAAGTGGTTTCCTTTGTGTGAGTTCTCACTATTTGATACTCCCTAGGGTTAGTTCTCTGGTAGTCTGGGGTCTTGGAGTCAGTGCTCCCACTCCAAAGGCTCAGAGCTTGATCTCTGGTCAGGAACGAAGATTCCGCAAGTGGTTTGTGATGGCATTAAGTAAGATTAAAACAAATATCCAAAAACAAGAAACCAAAGATGAACCCCAGACAAATGGCACTAAAAAATCAGGCAAATAATAATTAAAATAATGGAATATACACATATGCATATGCACCCATGAGCAAAGTCAAAACACTCCAACAAAAATAAAGTACAGTAGACTGAGTCAGCGAACAAAGGAAATCAAAAATTAAATTTACCAGTTGAGAACAGAACTAACTAAAGCACAAACTGGAGATCAAAACTAAAGCAAGGTGCCAAGTGGGGAATAAAGCAGTGAGAATAAAGCTAACGAATATGCTGAGAGAAAAGGAAAGAAAGAAAAGAAAGAAAGAATATGCATGCAAAGTTAAATAGAGGTAGATAAAGAAGATTTATATACGTTAAAGATTATGCAAGAGGAAAATAACAGTAAGAAAAGCAAACAAAGGAATACATGTAGAAAAGATATAATAGGCTTAAAAAATTAAAAATAGAAAAAAAAGAGAGAGAGAGAAAAAAAAAAAGGAAAACTCCACAGAGCTGCAAAGCCCAACATAGAGGCAGAGGTTTATAGCAACAATAAAAAATGTGAAAAAAAAAAAATGTGACTGAGGAAAAAAAAAAGCTTAATTAGATTTCATAGTGCCAATAAAATCGACAACTTCAACAGAACAGGGAACAAAAAAAGGAAGAAAAATCCAAAAAATTTACAGAACAAGCCAAAACATAAGAGTAATAAATGTTTTTCTTGAGTTCCTGCTGTCAGAGTCCTTTCCCTCGCTGGGAGTCACAGTCCATCTCACCTCCCAAGGATGCCCTCCAACCCTGTGCTGATCTCTGGACCTGCTGTGGGGGCAGCTCAGATTCTAATCTGATCCTACTCTTGTGTGTTCTTGCCTCCAATGTCCACAGCTATCAGAACTAGTGCATTTTCTTTTGTGGGAGCTCTCAATGACCTTTTATATATTCCATAGACACAGAGTGCCTAGTTGATCATATGGATTTAACTGCAGCTTGTACAGTTGGTAGGAAGGTTTTGGGTCTTCTTCCTTAGCCACACTGCCCCTGGGTTTCAATTGTAGTTTTATTTCCACCTCTGCTTGTGGGTCGTCCACTGGGGTTTGCTTCTGAGGCTGCCCTGGATGACTTGGATTTGCCCCTGTGAGGGCCAGGTTTGGAGGTGGTGCAGCTGCTTGGGTTGCAGGGATTCTGGCAGCACCAGATACTCAGGGGAGTTGGCAGCTAGGGCAGCAGGAAATATAGGGAGGGCTCTAGAAGGGTATGGCAACCAGTAGTGGCCAATATGCTCCAGTTTCCTTGCCTGGAGAACCTCCCACCTTGACAGAGAATCCTGGCAGACCACAGTCAACAGGGTTGCAAAGAGTCAGACAATACTGAAGGGACCCTGCATGCCTAGAGCAAGATTGTTTCTGCCTGTGGCAGCTCTGCCCCAGTGAGAGTTGAGCGTAAAGGTGGCGCAAGCTGCTTGGCTTGCGGGGACCCTGGTGGCACCTAGTGTGCAGGGACACGGACTGCCTCCGCTGCAGGAGGTGTAGCTCTAACAGAGTCTTTTTATGAGCCTCTTGTAGCTGGTGATCAGAAGGCCCCTTTGGCCAGCCTTTCTCCATAGCTCCACCCATTCAGGCACTTAGAGGGCTCCCTTGCCTGGTCCTTCTCTGTTGTTCCACACATCAGGCATGTAGAAAGGCCCCCCTGGCTGGGATCCTACTCTGTAAATCGGCAGGTCAGGCACTTAAAGAGGCACCCTGGGTGGAGTCCTGCTCTGTAATTCAGTCCATCAGGTGTTTGATGGGCTAGCCTNGGCCCCCCTGGCTGGGATCCTACTCTGTAAATCGGCAGGTCAGGCACTTAAAGAGGCACCCTGGGTGGAGTCCTGCTCTGTTATTCAGTCCATCAGGTGTTTGATGGGCTAGCCTCTTTGCTGTTCAGCTGCTGATGCTGGCAGTGTGGGGAGAGACTGTGGTGGTGGTTCCACCCCCAACACCTGACTCAGCAGTATCGTCTTGCTTCCGTGGCTGCTGGACTTTTCTCCACAGATATTTCCCACCACTATCTCCTCCTTCACATCCCCTAGATCCGTCTCTCTGCAGTCAACAGCAGCCCTTGCCCTGGGATCGCTCCACAATTCCTAAACTCCAGCTCCCAGCCGCTGGACCTTCCAGGGGACTAGCGTCTCTGTCTGGGGTATGTATGGCTGTGGCAAGGACTGTCTGATTCTCATTCCATTTAGGCTGCCACAGATCAACTGTTTCACTCTCAGCCTTAAATGTTTCTCCTCTAACTCAGACAATTGCCTGGATGTGGGGATCGGACCCCTGCTTCGCTTCTCCCTCCCGCCAAGGGCAGGTCCAGTCTTCCTAACACTCCTGTTTTTTTTCCCTAGTTCCTTCATTCTACCGAGTTTTGCATGGTTCTATATGTGCTTTTCCACTGGTCAGGTTCTCCTGTCCGCTCTCAGCTGGTGTTCTGTATGCACTTCTGTGTCTGAAGGTGTTTTCCTGATGTGTCGTGGAGGGAGATGTACTCCACGTCCGCCTACTCCTTTGCTATCTTGTTATCCAAGCCTGCGGAGGAAGACTTTTGAAGTAGACAGTGAAGGGGACTTCTCTGGTGGTCCAGAGGTTAAGACTCGGCGCTTTCACTGCCATGGCCCTGGGTGTAGCCTCTGGTTGGGGATCTAAGATTCCACAAGCTGCGTGGTGTGGCCTAAAATAAAATAAAGACAGTGAGCAGAAGCCTGAGGAAAGGAAGTGGGCCATGCAGATCTGGGGAAGGTGTGGAGGTTCTGCCAACAGAAGGAATTTGGCATTCCTGAGGCATAATGAGGAGGCCAAGATGGCTCCAGCAGAGGGAAGCAGAGTGTGGTAGCCCATGGAGGGTAGAGAGAGAGGCAGGGCCACGTCACTGGGCATCTGGAGCCTGACATTTTTCTGTGTGTCTGTCTAGAGGTGACAGAGGTTCTGAACAGAGGAGTGCCAAGAGCTGGTTTAGGTTTGCAAAGATAATTTTGGCTGCCATTTAGAGAACAGATGACTGGCAGGTACACCCTGCCAGGAGGCCACTGTTGTGGGTCAGGATAGAGAGGTTAGAGTAGAGAATTCAATTAGGGCATGCTAGTAACAAAATTGGAAAGTTGCTGATGTATTTTGAAAATTGAGGTGACAGGATTAGATAATAAAATGGAGATGATCAAGAACAAAGAGTCCCATCACTTCATGGCAAATAGATGGGGTAAAAATGGAAACAGTGACAGACTTTATTTTCTTGGGCTCCAAAATCACTGAGGACGGTGACTGCAGCCATGAAATTATGACACTTGCTCTTTGGAAGAACAGCTCTGACAAACCTAGACAGCATATTAAAAAGCAGACACATCACTTTGCCAACAAGGATCTGTCTAGTCAAACCTGTTGGAAAAGGAAATGGCAACCCATTCCAGTATTTTTGCCTGGAGAATTCTGTGGATGGCGGAGCCTGGTGGGCTGCTGTCCGTAGCATCGCACAGAGTCGGACACGACTAAATCGACTTAGCATGCATGCATGGATTGGAGAAGGAAATGGCAACACACTCCAGTATTCTTGCCTGGAGAATCTCAGGGACAGAGGAGCCTGGTGGACTGCCATCTATGGGTCGCATAGAGTTGGACATGACATCATGGGAAATAGATGGGGAAACAGTGGAAACAGTGTCAGACTTTATTTTGGGGGGCTCCAAAATCACTGTAGATGGTGACTGCAGCCATGAAATTAAAGACGCTTACTCCTTGGAAGGAAAGTTATGACCAACCTAGACAGCATATTAAAAAGCAGAGACATTACTTTGCCAACTAAGGTCCATCTAGTTAAGGCTATGGTTTTTCCAGTGGTCATGTATGGATGTGAGAGTTGGAATGTGAAGAAAACTGAGCGCCGAAGAATTGATGGTTTTGAACTGTGGTGTTGAAGACTCTTGAGAGTCCCTTGGATTGCAAGGAGATTCAACCAGTCCATTCTGAAGGAGATCAGTCCTAGGTGTTCTTTGGAAGGACTGATGCTAAAGCTGAAACTCCAGTACTTTGGCCACCTCATGCGAAGAGGTGACTCATTGGAAAAGACTCTGATGCTGGGAGGGATTGGGGGCAGGAGGAGAAGGGAACAACAGAGGATAAGAGGGCTGGATGGCATCACCAACTCGATGGACGTGAGTTTAGTGAACTCCGGGAGTTGGTGATGGACAAGAAAGCCTGGCATGCTGCAATTCAAGGGGTCGCAAAGAGTCGGACATGACCGAGCGAATGAACTGAACTGAACTGAAGTGCTTTAGCAGCAGCAGCAGCAGCAGTAGTCAAAGCTACGGTTTTTCCAGTAGTCATGTATGGATGTGAGAGTTGGACCATAAAGAAGGCTGAGTGCTGAAGACTAGATGCTTTCGAACTGTGGTGTTGGAGAAAACTCTTGAGAGTCCCTTGGACAACAAGAACATCAAACCAGTCAATCCTAAAGGAAATCAATCCTGAATACTCAATGGAAATACTGATACTGAAGGTGGACCTCCAGTACCTTGGCCACCTGATAAGAAGAGCCGACCCACTGGAAAAGACCCAGATGCTGGGAAAGATTGAAGGCAAAAGAAGTGGGTGGTAGAGGATGAGAGAATTGGACAGCATCACTGATTCAATGGATATGAGTTTGAGCAAATTCTGGGAGAGAGTGAATGACAGGGAAGCTTGGCATGCTGCAATTCATGGGTTTGCAAAGAGTCAACTAAGCTACTGAACGATAACAAGTGAACAAAGAGAAGGCAATGTGATTCCTAGGTCTGCCACATGAACTTCTAAATCAATGCTGCAGGTGAGGGGAAGTTAAAAATTCTGTTTAGGGGGTTTCTCTGGCAGTCCAGAGGTTAAAACTTCACCTTTCAATGCAGGAGGTCTGGGAGCTAAGATCCCACATGTCTCATGGCCAAAAAAAATCAAGAACAAAAAACAGAAGCAATGTTGTAACAAATTCAATAAAGACTTTAAAAATGGTCCACATTAAAAAAAATTAAAACAAAAAAGAACTCTGTTTGGCACACATGAAGTTTGAGGTGCCCATTAGCTAGCTACCCCAGTGGAGATGTCAAGTGGGCAATTGAAGATATAAGGCTATGAGTCTGGACCGGGGACGGGGCCAGGGTTGGGAGGTAAGGCTAGAGATAAATTTCTTTTTTTTTTTTAATTTANATTTATTCTACAACAAGGAGGTATTCATGTAGTAGTTTCTATGTGAAAAGACTTCAAAGAACAAACATAAAGTGGTTATACAGAGCCTTTACAACAGCGTAAAAATGTAAAGTCAGAAGTACACTGAGAAAAAAAATAAGTTGGGAGTTTAAACATCATAGTTTCTTCACTTTTATTTAGGTAATGTAATTTAATGCATACATTAAACTGTTAAAAAAAAATCAGTGAATGGAATCACACCAAGGAAAATCTGCATGCTATTTTATTTCCACTAGAAAAATATTATCTATATAAAATTTGGTCCAGTTTCTTCTCCTTTATCTCTGCCATTCAAATTTAAATGCTTTAGTTTTATTCAAGCAAAAATCACGTATCTGACATAATAAAATACTTCCCATCATTAAATTAATAGGGTTTAGTTGAATTAGGTGTGCTCTTTCTTACTTTTCAGGCTTAGTAGCTCATCTTTCCTACATGTTATTTCCTTCTACTTTTATTCTTCTGAGTTAACTCAGTAAGGCATGTCTGTTTTCCCACATCCAGCAATACAAGTGTTACAGAAGTATAATTTGTAATATTAGTAACTAGATTCATCATTAATCTTCAATCCATATTGTTTCCCTTATTATATGGTATTTCCATAATATTTCCAGATATTTCAACCTTACACTTTCCAACAAGAATTAAGCCATTAGTTTAAAAATACTATTAAATATCCAGACTAAATAACACTTGGCCCACTTAGAGTGATGCTGTCATGAGAGGTCCTTGCACAGCTATTGCTTCGATCTCAACACGGCCTCCTTTGGGCAAAGCAGCAACCTGGTAAGCAGCTCTCGCCGGAAAACTACTCTGGAAATATTGTTTATAGACATCATTGACAGTACTGAAGTCATTTATGTCAGCCAGCAAAACAGTTG
>SJYW01041080.1:680837-693119 GCA_006410735.1 Raphicerus campestris | reverse complement strand
GGGTAATGAAACATGATGCCATGTGAATAGATAAGGAGAAAGATGATCAAGAGTTGATGGATTATATATTGGTAATTACAAATACCTTGTTCAGGCAACTAGGACTGTGACTTCATTCTTACTGAATCAGGTATCAAGAACTGACTGTCTTCAGTGCTCACTTGACTGACTTGCTTAGAGTCACCAGGGAGACTGGAAAGAATGTAGTTGTACCTGTCCAAATCCCTTCCCATGGTGCTCTAAAAGTTCACTGCCTTCACCTCTGCATGTAGAAAGCTATATTTTATTCAAGGGTAATGATATCTGAGGTCTCAAAGAGTAATGTGGATGGACAGCTCTTGACACAAGCTTAAGACTCTTAGTTTAGATGTTAACCTCTTTCCACAGACTCAGGGCACTTGTCACATGGGTGAGTCCTTTCTGATCCTTTCTGGCCCAGGGCCCATTCTCGGGATCTTAGATCCCCAAACTGAAATAAATATTAGACCTTTATATAAATCTCTCTGTCTGGAACAGAGACTCCAAAATGGTATGCAGGCTGGATTTTCCCTGGAAGGAGGTCTTAGATTCAGATTCAACATGTCCATTTCAGGTTGACTCAGACCCACGAAAGAGAGCCCAGGAGGGCACTGCAGAATCTCAGACCCACTTTTCCTTAGGCAAACCTAAGAGTGGCTCCTAGAGGCTCCATCGCCATGAAAATAACATGGAAGCGAGTGAACTATCCCTTTAGAAAAATCCCTTCCCAACCCATCCCTGTGGGTTTCCCAGGTGGCACTAGCGGTAGAGAACCTGCCTCCCAGTGCAGGTAGATGTAAGAGATGCAAGTTCGATCCCTGGGTTGGGATGATCCTCTGGAGGAGGGCATGACAATCCACTCCAGTATTCCATGGAGAATCCAATGGACAGAGGAGCCTGACCATAGGGTCGCACAGAGTTGGACACAACTGAAGTGACTTAACGTGCATCCCACCCCTGTAGCCAAATGATCCACTCTGAATTTGAAATAAAGCTGTTCTCAAGGGACTTATTAATGAAAAAATTTTTTTTAATTCTTCTGTATAGCATTACCAACAAGATGGCTTTCCTGAGACTGAACTTCGTATATTTATATCAGAGTGCANGAGGAGCCTGACCATAGGGTCGCACAGAGTTGGACACAACTGAAGCGACTTAACATGCATCCCACCCCTGTAGCCAAATGATCCACTCTGAATTTGAAATAAAGCTGTTCTCAAGGGACTTATTAATGAAAAAAATTTTTTTAATTCTTCTGTATAGCATTACCAACAAGATGGCTTTCCTGAGACTGAACTTCGTATATTTATATCAGAGTGCAAAGATCTGCCTAATTCTGGAAAGTACCGATTAGAAGAAGACACTCCAGTATCGATATTCTGCTGTTGTAAAAAGTAGCTGTTAGGCTAATCTGTGCTCTGGAGAGAATATATTATGTAAATGAGTTGGGAGATAAAAACAGCTATTTTAATATCGGATGTAGTATGTCTGAAGACTACTATTTTGAGCAAATTGATGACTATAATTCATCGAGAACTGTGTTTATATTTTTAAAGCAATATTTAATGTCTATGGCTTTGTGCTAGGTTTATTTAAAAAACAACCCACTTTGATGAGGGAAACTGTTGGATTCTTGTCCTGTTTATTTGGCTACTTTTAGAATATGTTTTCCATACCTTTCTTTACTCTTGCTTCCAGTTATTTTGATTGTGCTGACTGCGTCATCAGTAGAAACAGTGCCTGGTCTGATGTCAGCCAAGTCACTAACCCTGACCTGGACCATTCTCAGTGGTGATCTGAGAGATGGGATGGTTGCTGTCTATCCAGTAATCATTGGTGGCTCAGATGGTAAAGAATCTGCCTGCAGTGCAGACCTGGGTTCGACCCCTGGGTGGGGAAATTGCCCTAGAGTAAGAAATGGCAACCCAGTCTAGTATTCTTGCCTGGAAAATTCCATGGACAGAGGAGCCTGGTGGGCTATAGTCCCTGGGCTCGCAAGAGTTGGACATGACTGGATAACTTTCTAAAAGAATGAGAAAGAAAAAAGTCACCAGCTAACAGTCACATATTTGGTTCTGAAGGACAACTGTTATTTGATACTGTTTTGATTTCTGAAGAAGATCAGATTTTTTGGTACTCACATATAGGTTTTCTCCTTTCCTATAGTATTAAAGGACAAAGTTGAAAGAATATTCTATATATCTGTGAAAATTAAAGTGCATACCAAAAGCATATTCAATCCCACAAGGATTTTTATTGGTACTTGCACAGCCTTATGAAAAGTACTTGATGCACCAGATCCCTTGGGGGCACATTCATTCTCACAGAAAAGAGTAGCATTTCAGGGTCACTAATCGTGGTTTCATGGGGAGAAGTTCTATAACTGACGTCAGAAATATTTTAGAAAACAATTATGATCAAAATTTAAAAATAAATGGGAAATGTATGCCTTAAAAAGACACAAAACCAAAGTCTCCACTCCTTGCAGACTGCTGATTAGAAGCTTCAGGAATTCACAACATAAGTCTTTGTTTTGTGTGCTATTTATTCAAACAAATTAATTCATTGATGTGATATGCAATAAAGGTTTTCTGAAAGCAAGCTCTTTTTTTCAAGGAAATTGATTTGTTAATTTTTCATTTTAAGGGCTAAATAAAGGTAACCTCAAGATACTGAAATCTTATTGTTTTAACACAATAACATTCATAGTGATGACTCTAGGTGTAAAAATGTGAGATTCTGCAATGAATATAAGCTATTTTATAGTACCTTTGGCTTTAAAAAACTAGAAATCTAATCTCTAGGTGAATTTCTAAAAATCTTCGTTCTAATATTTGTGTCACAATCATTTGGAATTTGCTGGAATGCATTGAGTTTTGAGATTGTGTTCAAAATCTGACAGATACTTCTTTTTACCCCTTGAGAAGTTTCTGGATTAGCAGTAATATTTCAGTGGAAATGTGAGACCACTGACTTACCTGCCCTGAGGTTTTGCTTTTCTCTGAAGTCACTATGTTCCTCCTGTGGAAATACAGCCAATGACTTGGCTCCTTCACATCTTTCTCCTGATTGTTCAAGCTTTCTTATTGTCAGGAATCCGTGATAAACTCCAAGGCCTAAGTTTTAGTAATCATCCCCATGATCTTAGCTGGAAGATTTCTAAGTTTCTCACCATTAGGTAGGATATGGGCTGTAGATTTTTCACAGATGTTCTTAATCGAGTTGAAGATACTTCTCTCTGTTCCTAGTTTGCCAACAATTTTTAAAATCATGAATGAGTATTGGATTTTGTCAAATGGATTATTTGCATCTATTGATATTATTGTGATTTCTTTTTGAGCTCACTGATATGATGAATTACATTAGTTTGAGTTTAGAATGTTGAACTAACTTTGCACACCTGGAATAAATCCCACTTGGTTGTGGTGTTTGATTATTTTTATACACTGTTGCATTCAATTTGCTAATCTTTTTTGTTGAGGATTTTGGATCTATGTTCATGAGAGATATTGGTGTGTAGCTTTTTTGTTTGTAACATCTTTATCTTTTTTTGTTATCAGGGTAATGCTAGCTTCATAAAATAAGTTAGGAAGTGATCTCTGCTTCTATCTTCTGGAAGAGATTATAGAGAACTGGTATAATTTCTTCCTTAAATGTAGAATTTACCAGTGAACCCATCTGGATTGGTGCTTTCTGCTTCAGAAGATTAGTAATTATTGATTCAATTTATTTAATAGACGTAGGCCTATTGGATTGTCTATTTCTTCTTGTAGGCCAAGAATAGACCCACATCAATATAGTCAACCGATCTTTGACAAGGAGCAAAAGCAATACAGTTGAGCAAAGACAGTCTTTTTCGCAAATGGAACAACTGGATATTTACATACAAGAAAAAGAACCTTGACATAGACTTTACATCTGTCACAAAAACTAACTTAAAATGGATCATAGTTGCATATGTAAAATGTAAAACTGTAAGATTCCTGAAAAAAAAAAAATCTGGATGACTTTGAGTTTGGCAACAAACTTTCCAAATATAACATTAAAGGTACAGTCCATGAAAGGAAAATGCCTTTTTTGAAAGTGAAAAACAATGCCAATTGTGAATTAATTTACTAGTTTAGAATGGTCAAGATTTGGTGCCTAGAAACAATAATTTACATCTTAACGTGTGACATTTACAGCTTTCAGCCATCTGACTCCAACTATCCTTCAATCTAACACTGCCCACCTCTTCTCCATCCCCAATTCCCTCAAACACTCAGTTTAAACATTTCCTAGAACCTTGCTACTTAAAAAGTGATGGGTGGACCAGCAGTATCAGCAGCATCTTCTAGTTAGAAATACCCTCAAATCCTATTCCAGACAGATCCACTGAATCAGAGTCTGTTTATATCAATTTGCTGATATAAAAAAGTGTTATCCCAGTTTACAGTCCCCTTCTAAAGGGACTGTGGTTCTTAGTGGAGTCCTAACATTTTGAAGTGAAGGGTTGTCCCTTCATAGTGGCTTTGTTTGTTTTAAATCTTTTTATTTTGTATTGGGGTATAGCTGATTAACAAGTGATAGTTTCAGGTGAACAGCGAAGGGACTCAACCATACATGTACATATCCATTCTCCCCCAAACCCCTCCCATCCAGGCTGCCTACAGTGGCTTTTGTTTTTAATTAAAAAGGCTTTAAAATTCTTTAGCATAAAAATTATATATATATATATCTGTATAAATATAATATTTCTTACTTAACAACATAAACTTCCTCCAACACTCTCCAACCAAGCTACAGTCTGCGTCTCTTTATACCAGCGTCCACGTCCTTCCCACAAGAACAGCGCTGCATTTCCTCTCCTGAAAAGGAAACCCACCACTGCTACACCCACCTGCAGGGACTGTGAGTACACAAACAGGATCTTCCAAGTCTCTCTATACCCAGTGGGCACCTCTAATGAAATAGGCTCTAAACTAAGGCTTTTGCCCAGTGGCCTTTAAAAGTGACTTTTAAAGGGGGTTGTAAAGAAACAGTGTTGCCTGCCATTTCAGTTCTATAAGGATCAAGCCATGAACAGTGTACCTTGAGGGGAATTCAGGATGATGAAAAATAGCTTTCTGGGCTTGGCTACACCTAGATAGTTAAGATACATATCTAAGTCAGTGAACCCAGATTCTTCTCATACATATAAAAGCACTAAGGTCATTAACTTGTTCTTTATGATTAGCAGTGTTCACTTTGGATGTTCACCCAGCCCAGCAAAAAATGCATGCACATTCTGGCTCTTCCCCTACCTCCTACTGAAGTGCGATCCTAAGGAGACCCAAATAAGCGCGATCCTAAGGAGACCCAAATAATAATAAAGTAGCCGTTAAGCATAGTCGGAGACCTTTAGTTCCTTCTCAAGGGCTATAGATAATATTCTGAGCCATAGCCTGTGAGCTCTCTTACAGATACTGAAACTCCTACCAGGTGGAAGAAGTTGCCTATATGATGACCGGACTGTATCCGTGACGTAAGCTGCCACAATTCCGAGAACTGGCCTCCGAAGTAAATCCACCCTGGAACTGAAGATTAACTGTACCTAAAACAGTCGAGATGATGTTGGTCAGATATCAGAGCTGCGTGAACTGCTTTTGCATGTAACCCCTTTCACTGTGTCTGGAAAAGCTCTTGCCCCTGATTATGTGGGGATGGGGGAGCTGGCCTTTGGACAGGTGTTCCCTTCCCCACCGGACACAGCATCGGAAAGAAAGCAAACTTTCCACCATCCTGGCCTGTTTATTGGCTTTTGAGCTGTGAGCAGCCACACCCCACTTTCCGTCACGCTATTAGACACGACTGAGTGGCTGAGCGTACACATAAGCCTTAGCTCCTCAGAGCTGTCGGATGGGCTGTTTCCTGGACTATTGTCCTCAGTAAAGTCCTCAGACAAAATTTAACTCCCAACTTTTGAGTCCTGTTCTTTTCTTTCCGTGGACAAGGGGGTCGATTACGTATCCTCTTATATACATTATGTGTGTTCAGTTGCTTCAGTTGTCTGACTCTGCAACCCTATGGACTGTAGTCCACCAGGCTCCTCTGTCCATGGGATTTCCTGGCAATAATACTGGAGTAGGTTGCCATTTCCTTCTCCAGGGGATCTTCCCCATCCAGGGATCAAACCTGCCTCTCTTGCACTGCAGGCAGATTCTTTACCACTGAGCCACCGGAGAGACCCTTTATATATGTTACTTCCACCTGCTTCTATCTGGAGATGCATNAAAGGGGGTTGTAAAGAAACAGTGTTGCCTGCCATTTCAGTTCTATAAGGATCAAGCCATGAACAGTGTACCTTGAGGGGAATTCAGGATGATGAAAAATAGCTTTCTGGGCTTGGCTACACCTAGATAGTTAAGATACATATCTAAGTCAGTGACCCCAGATTCTTCTCATACATATAAAAGCACTAAGGTCATTAACTTGTTCTTTATGATTAGCAGTGTTCACTTTGGATGTTCACCCAGCCCAGCAAAAAATGCATGCACATTCTGGCTCTTCCCCTACCTCCTATTGAAGTGCGATCCTACGGAGACCTAAATAAGCGCGATCCTAAGGAGACCCAAATAATAAAGTAGCCGTTAAGCATAGTCGGAGACCTTTAGTTCCTTCTCAAGGGCTATAGATAATATTCTGAGCCATAGCCTGTGAGCTCTCTTACAGATACTGAAACTTCTACCAGGTGGAAGAAGTTGCCTACATGATGACCGGACTGTATCCGTGACGTAAGCTGCCACAATTCCGAGAACTGGCCTCCGAAGTAAATCCACCCTGGAACTGAAGATTAACTGTACCTAAAACAGTCGAGATGATGTTGGTCAGATATCAGAGCTGCGTGAACTGCTTTTGCATGTAACCCCTTTCACTGTGTCTGGAAAAGCTCTTGCCCCTGATTATGTGGGGATGGGGGAGCTGGCCTTTGGACAGGTGTTCCCTTCCCCACCGGACACAGCATCGGAAAGAAAGCAAACTTTCCACCATCCTGGCCTGTTTATTGGCTTTTGAGCTGTGAGCAGCCACACCCCACTTTCCGTCACGCTATTAGACACGACTGAGTGGCTGAGCGTACACATAAGCCTTAGCTCCTCAGAGCTGTCGGATGGGCTGTTTCCTGGACTATTGTCCTCAGTAAAGTCCTCAGACAAAATTTAACTCCCAACTTTTGAGTCCTGTTCTTTTCTTTCCGTGGACAAGGGGGTCGATTACGTATCCTCTTATATACATTATGTGTGTTCAGTTGCTTCAGTTGTCTGACTCTGCAACCCTATGGACTGTAGTCCACCAGGCTCCTCTGTCCATGGGATTTCCTGGCAATAATACTGGAGTAGGTTGCCATTTCCTTCTCCAGGGGATCTTCCCCATCCAGGGATCAAACCTGCCTCTCTTGCACTGCAGGCAGATTCTTTACCACTGAGCCACCGGAGAGACCCTTTATATATGTTACTTCCACCTGCTTCTATCTGGAGATGCATATTCTCAGAATATTCTTTGCCCAAGGTAAACCCAAAGACCTTTAAAAGTAAAGTCGCTCAGTCGTGTCCGACTCTTTGCGACCCCATGGACTACATGTAGCCTACCAGGCTCCTCTGTCCATGGGATTTTCCAGGCAATAGTACTGGAGTGGATTGCCATTTCCTTCTCCAGGGGATCTTCCCGACCCAGGGATTGAACCCGGGCCTCCCGCATTGTAGACAGACGCTTACCCGTCTGAGCCACCAGGGAACAGTTACTAATTCGAACAGCCTGGACCTCTCGGACTTTGCCGCTCCTGCAGCTACCAATAGGAATAGGGTCTCTTCGAAAAGCTTTTGGCCGGTTGGGACTTCCAAGTCAACGTAACCCTCAGCTGAAAGTGGCATTTGGGTAAGTAACCGTGACCCTCCTTTCCGAGATTCATGTCCCCTTTGCAACAGGCGTCCTCCTTAGAAGCTCTGGGAGGGTAGAGCCACAGTGGTTGCAGACCAACACGTGGTCTTATCTGGGGGTCCTCACTGCTCAGCCCTGGGCTTGGTATTCATTGAAAGTGTCCCTTGTTTTGAACGCATCAAAATACAAATGACTTTTTAAATGGTTAAAGGACGGATGTCAGAATCAAAAGAATGCAGAAATCAAGGAAAGATAGAGTCAGGCGCCCCGGAAGGCAGGGAGTGCGCAGCCCGGCCGCCCGGGGGCGGTGTGGAGTGCGCGGCTGCTGCCCAGCGTTCCACCGCCCGCGCTGCTTTTGAAGGTGCTTCTCCTCCTCACTACCGCCCGGCAGCCACTCAGGAAGCCTTCTCCCGCCGCTCCGGGCAGCACCATGGCTCGCGACGTGGAGGCGCTGGACCTGCCGGCGTGGAGCAGGGCCTCAGGTCCGTCCCAGGGGCCCCAGTGCAGGTCAGTACCCTGGGGGCGATCGCCGTGGGGGCCCCCCTCTATCCTGCGGTCGCTCTTCGGGGTGTCCGCAGCCACCCCTCCCCGGCTGCTCTCCTCGTTGCATCTCCTGGCGCTCGCACCTCTGCTCCGGGGGCTCGGAGGCCGGCTTGCACGGAAAAAGTGCTCCGGGACACCAAGTTGGGACGCTCTCCGGACGTGCTTCAGCCTGGAGCTTGACCAGGCGGAGGTGGGGACTCGCGGCGGAGCGGGACGCTTGGCCACGCGCCCCTCTCCCCGAGGCGTACGCCGACCAGCCTGGTGAACCAGCCGCCGGCGCCGCCCGAGCCACCCTGCGACTCCGTGTGCCTGCTCTCCGACCTGGGTCCGCGCGCACCGGGCGGCTAGTCGAAGAGTAAGAGAGAAGGGCTAAAAGGAGGGGGCCTCTAGGAGGGGTCTGACTTCAGGGGAGGCGGCCCCGCAAAGCCGAAATGCGTGCATTGAACTATTTCGCCTACCCCAAACCCCGAGAGCGGTGGAAAATTTTGAAGGTGCAGGCATGGGCGTGCAGCCCTATCCTTTTCCCCAGNCACTTTCCGTCACGCTATTAGACACGACTGAGTGGCTGAGCGTACACATAAGCCTTAGCTCCTCAGAGCTGTCGGATGGGCTGTTTCCTGGACTATTGTCCTCAGTAAAGTCCTCAGACAAAATTTAACTCCCAACTTTTGAGTCCTGTTCTTTTCTTTCCGTGGACAAGGGGGTCGATTACGTATCCTCTTATATACATTATGTGTGTTCAGTTGCTTCAGTTGTCTGACTCTGCAACCCTATGGACTGTAGTCCACCAGGCTCCTCTGTCCATGGGATTTCCTGGCAATAATACTGGAGTAGGTTGCCATTTCCTTCTCCAGGGGATCTTCCCCATCCAGGGATCAAACCTGCCTCTCTTGCACTGCAGGCAGATTCTTTACCACTGAGCCACCGGAGAGACCCTTTATATATGTTACTTCCACCTGCTTCTATCTGGAGATGCATATTCTCAGAATATTCTTTGCCCAAGGTAAACCCAAAGACCTTTTAAAGTAAAGTCGCTCAGTCGTGTCCGACTCTTTGCGACCCCATGGACTACATGTAGCCTACCAGGCTCCTCTGTCCATGGGATTTTCCAGGCAATAGTACTGGAGTGGATTGCCATTTCCTTCTCCAGGGGATCTTCCCGACCCAGGGATTGAACCCGGGCCTCCCGCATTGTAGACAGACGCTTACCCGTCTGAGCCACCAGGGAACAGTTACTAATTCGAACAGCCTGGACCTCTCGGACTTTGCCGCTCCTGCAGCTACCAATAGGAATAGGGTCTCTTCGAAAAGAAGCTTTTGGCCGGTTGGGACTTCCAAGTCAACGTAACCCTCAGCTGAAAGTGGCATTTGGGTAAGTAACCGTGACCCTCCTTTCCGAGATTCATGTCCCCTTTGCAACAGGCGTCCTCCTTAGAAGCTCTGGGAGGGTAGAGCCACAGTGGTTGCAGACCAACACGTGGTCTTATCTGGGGGTCCTCACTGCTCAGCCCTGGGCTTGGTATTCATTGAAAGTGTCCCTTGTTTTGAACGCATCAAAATACAAATGACTTTTTAAATGGTTAAAGGACGGATGTCAGAATCAAAAGAATGCAGAAATCAAGGAAAGATAGAGTCAGGCGCCCCGGAAGGCAGGGAGTGCGCAGCCCGGCCGCCCGGGGGCGGTGTGGAGTGCGCGGCTGCTGCCCAGCGTTCCACCGCCCGCGCTGCTTTTGAAGGTGCTTCTCCTCCTCACTACCGCCCGGCAGCCACTCAGGAAGCCTTCTCCCGCCGCTCCGGGCAGCACCATGGCTCGCGACGTGGAGGCGCTGGACCTGCCGGCGTGGAGCAGGGCCTCAGGTCCGTCCCAGGGGCCCCAGTGCAGGTCAGTACCCTGGGGGCGATCGCCGTGGGGGCCCCCCTCTATCCTGCGGTCGCTCTTCGGGGTGTCCGCAGCCACCCCTCCCCGGCTGCTCTCCTCGTTGCATCTCCTGGCGCTCGCACCTCTGCTCCGGGGGCTCGGAGGCCGGCTTGCACGGAAAAAGTGCTCCGGGACACCAAGTTGGGACGCTCTCCGGACGTGCTTCAGCCTGGAGCTTGACCAGGCGGAGGTGGGGACTCGCGGCGGAGCGGGACGCTTGGCCACGCGCCCCTCTCCCCGAGGCGTACGCCGACCAGCCTGGTGAACCAGCCGCCGGCGCCGCCCGAGCCACCCTGCGACTCCGTGTGCCTGCTCTCCGACCTGGGTCCGCGCGCACCGGGCGGCTAGTGGAAGAGTAAGAGAGAAGGGCTAAAAGGAGGGGGCCTCTAGGAGGGGTCTGACTTCAGGGGAGGCGGCCCCGCAAAGCCGAAATGCGTGCATTGAACTATTTCGCCTACCCCAAACCCCGAGAGCGGTGGAAAGTTTTGAAGGTGCAGGCATGGGCGTGCAGCCCTATCCTTTTCCCCAGGCCAGGAAGGCAGAGGGAAAGAACAGGTGTTTCCAGGTTAACCGTCAGATGAGGCGCCTGAGCTGTGTCTTTCTAGATACTGGACTCTAAAGAAATCCTCATCAAGTAGATGACTTTCCTGTTCTAGACTAGAGCTTTCTTGCTGCCTTGCTTATAGACTGCTTGCAGTAAGTTAAACCAGGCTGGGCTTTGCCTTCCGGAACAAACAAGCCTTTTCCTCAGGTGGGAGGGTTATAGTGTGGTTAACTCTAGTTCCTCTGCCTGTATGAAAAGGCGTACAGTTCAGACCCGTGGCTCTGCCAGGGGGCCCCACCTTCTTGGTCAGAGCTCCAACCACCCAGCCGTGCAGCTGAGCCTGGGAGGTGCGGACAAACAGGCCTTCGCTCCCCTTTTAATGACTGCAAAACAAATACAGTGGTAGGTTGTTAAATTTTCTTAAAATAGTGCGGAGACACTCCTGACTGTCCTGCGTGGCGCTCTCCATATTATTACAAATGAACTTAATGCTAGCGAGGAAAGCCAGAATTCGTGAGGAGGATTTGCTTCATCTCTGGTCGCTGTCCAGATAAGTATTTACCTAATTCCAAGTAACTCTGGTATGTATTTTTTTAGACTTTGACAGACCAATTTTGAAGTAGATGACAAAATTTTGGTGCAGCTTTTCTTGACAACTTGATACCTGTGAATGTCACATCGAAATAACTGAGTATCAGGTAATTTATAGGGGCTTCGAAGGTGGTACTAGTGGTTAAGAACCGGCCTGCCAAAGCAGAAAATGGTAGGTTTGTTCCCTGGGTTGGGAGGATCCCCTGGAGGAGGGCTTGGCAACCCACTCCAGTATTCTTGAGAAGAATCCCCATGGTCAGAGGAGTCTGGTGGGCTACAGTCCACAGGTTCACAAACGGTTGGACAAACCAAAGCAACTTCGCATGCACACATGTAATTTATAAACTATCTCTCTTAATGCTGAGTGTTTATTTTTAATAAAGCAGATGGATAGAAATTGAACAGTGCTTCGATCTACCATAGTCCTAAAATCCCTGTTGTAAACATAGGGAACAAGTTTATCCTGGGTTTATTTACTATCTTTTGCTTGGGCCGATGAACAGACTTGTGCTTATGATGGGTATGTTGTGTATAATCTGTATTTCTTAAATTCACTTTAGTTTTTTTTTTTTCTTAGCATATTTCCTTCAGGAATTAAATGGTTTTATCATGTCCAGTGAGTATCTTCAGAAACTCCCATTCTTAGAGAACACACACTTGGGTAAGCACACATAAATAGGTTTTGAAGAGATTCAAATTTGAAATATACATATGTCCTGTTGTGCTGTACCAGTGGCACAGAGGATTTTGTTTCATCTCAAACAGAATGGAAGGT
>SJYW01041080.1:665579-680297 GCA_006410735.1 Raphicerus campestris | reverse complement strand
TTAATGCTAGCGAGGAAAGCCAGAATTCGTGAGGAGGATTTGCTTCATCTCTGGTCGCTGTCCAGATAAGTATTTACCTAATTCCAAGTAACTCTGGTATGTATTTTTTTAGACTTTGACAGACCAATTTTGAAGTAGATGACAAAATTTTGGTGCAGCTTTTCTTGACAACTTGATACCTGTGAATGTCACATCGAAATAACTGAGTATCAGGTAATTTAGAGGGGCTTCGAAGGTGGTACTAGTGGTTAAGAACCGGCCTGCCAAAGCAGAAAATGGTAGGTTTGTTCCCTGGGTTGGGAGGATCCCCTGGAGGAGGGCTTGGCAACCCACTCCAGTATTCTTGAGAAGAATCCCCATGGTCAGAGGAGTCTGGTGGGCTACAGTCCACAGGTTCACAAACGGTTGGACAAACCAAAGCAACTTCGCATGCACACATGTAATTTATAAACTATCTCTCTTAATGCTGAGTGTTTATTTTTAATAAAGCAGATGGATAGAAATTGAACAGTGCTTCGATCTACCATAGTCCTAAAATCCCTGTTGTAAACATAGGGAACAAGTTTGTCCTGGGTTTATTTACTATCTTTTGCTTGGGCCGATGAACAGACTTGTGCTTGTGATGGGTATGTTGTGTATAATCTGTATTTCTTAAATTCACTTTAGTTTTTTTTTCTTAGCATATTTCCTTCAGGAATTAAATGGTTTTATCATGTCCAGTGAGTATCTTCAGAAACTCCCATTCTTAGAGAACACACACTTGGGTAAGCACACATAAATAGGTTTTGAAGAGATTCAAATTTGAAATATACATATGTCCTGTTGTGCTGTACCTGTGGCACAGAGGATTTTGTTTCATCTCAAACAGAATGGAAGGTACAGTCAGTAAGAAAGAGGTAGGAAAGTTTGTCTATGGATGTTAGGATGCAAATTCTGATGTGTTATGTTGAGGGGATTAACTATATGGTTCTTGCAGAGGTGCAGTGTGAATTTCACACGTCAGAAGTGTGTGTCCACAGAGATGCTCATCATCTCTGTGGTTGATGAGCACAAGTTTGGGGGAACTTGGTATCTCCTCCTGATTGAGGTTTTAGCTCATCTTCCTCTTCATACTTTAAGAGAAGTTAAACTCCCATGACTATGAACTCTCATTTCTACTTTAGAATTGTGCTCATTCGCCCAGTCATGGCCAATTCTTTGTCACCCTTTGGACTGTGGCCTGCCAGGCTCCTCTGTCCATGGGATTTTTCAGGCAAGAATACTGGAGTGGGTTGCCATTTTATCCTTGGGGGGAATCTTCTCACTCCAGGGATTGAACCCGAGTCTTCTACATCTCCTGCATTGCAGGTGGATTCTTTACCTGCTGAGCCATTGAGGAAGCCCACTTTAGTGAAGCTGCCATAAATCAGACCCTGTGGTTTGGACCCTTTAAAAACAGGCACATTTCCCACACATCTCCTGACCATTTTCATGCAGAGGCCATCATAATAGTGCAAATTTCTCCTGCACACAAAAGCTGGTAAATCCTGATGAAGTGTTTGAGGAGGCCACATGCTCCTCCTTTGGCATATCAAAAATGTTTTTTAACAGTAAGGTGATACATGTGAAATGTCTTAATGAAGCAAGTAGGAAGAATAGGGAGACAAGTAATGTACAAAGTGGCAGAGAATGCAGAACTGAAAGTCAGGGGTGATCATATATGTCAGCTAATCTGTTTGACTAGATCTGTATCTGTGAAGTGAAACCTAGAATAAGATAATTCTTGAAATTTAGTGGAAAAACAGGTTGGTTCTTGTGGCTACAATTTTTCTAGTGGCCAAAGAAAACCCTTTTGGCTCTGAAAGTTGAAAGTGGAATCTTCTTTGAGACTGGGCTGCTCTCTTTAGCTGAGGCTTGGAGTCCAAGCCCCACGTGTCTGTTCCTAAGAATGAGATCACCCTTCAGTGAGTTCTCACATCATGTGTTCTAAGCTTCATAGACAGAAGTAATTTTATTTCCAGACTTCATTTTCCTTATCAAACTGCAATATTCTTTTCAGTACCAAATGTGAAAAGCCATGTTTTGGTTTGTTTACCTATTTGTTTGCTGTGGCAGCCATCCAGGGCTTTTCCTTCCCCCTTTCCCCAGCCTGCCTCCAGCTGAGCTTTCACTCTGGTCTGAGTGTGGGCCCCACCTCCTTTTCCCTGTGTGAAGAGAGCTCGGTGGATGTGTTTCCCATAGATATGTATTCTCCCGCAGCTGGGAAGACTGCTTCCTTTTTTCTCCTTTGAAGCTTGTGTTTTGTTATCTCCCCTTGAATACATCTAGTGATTTTATCCTAAAACATGTATCAGATAAGAGTTAGTGACTAGTGAGGCTAAAGACTCTGGAAAATTGTCCTTGGTATAATTCCAGAAGACCCACAGTTTAAAGAGTGGGCTTTAAAAAAATCCTATCACCTATAGCAACTAGAGGGAGTTGCTAGAGATAGCGTGAATCTAGGGTCTCCTCAACTGGCACTGAGGTGGGCTTGTCCAAAGATAAGGGAAACTCATCCCATTGTTTGAGGAAAAATGATAAATTATAACTTTGTTGTTGTTGCTGTTTAGCCATCGTGTCCAACTCTTTGTGACCCCACGGCCTGTAGCCCAACAGAGTCCTCTGCTCACAGGATTTCCCAGGCAAGAATACTGGAGTGGCTTGCCATTTCCTTCTCCAGGGGATCTTCCCAGCCCAGGGATCAAACCTGTGCCTCCTGTGTTGGCAGGCAGATTCTTAACTTCTGAGCCACCAAGGAAGCCCAATTATAACTTTATTACTTCTTTTAATGTTCCTTCTCCTTACGGAGGGTCATCGGCATGACCCTGTTATATCAAGCACTTACTGAAAATGTTAAGAGAAACCAAAATGTAGGCAATAGTGTAATTGCAGTAATCTTTTCCAACTTTTACTGCATTTGGAATCCTGTGGTGGCTCAGACAGTGAACCATCTGCCTGCAGTGTGTTCAATCCTTGGGTTGGGAAGATCCCCTGGAGAAGGAAATGGCAACCCACTCCAGGACTCTTGCCTGGAAAATTCCATGGACTGAGGAGCCTGGTAGGCTACAGTCCATGGGGTCGCAAAGAGTCAGACACGTCTGAGCGACTTCACTTTCATTTTCATTGCTTAGAAANTTTAGCTGAGGCTTGGAGTCCAAGCCCCACGTGTCTGTTCCTAAGAATGAGATCACCCTTCAGTGAGTTCTCACATCATGTGTTCTAAGCTTCATAGACAGAAGTAATTTTATTTCCAGACTTCATTTTCCTTATCAAACTGCAATATTCTTTTCAGTACCAAATGTGAAAAGCCATGTTTTGGTTTGTTTACCTATTTGTTTGCTGTGGCAGCCATCCAGGGCTTTTCCTTCCCCCTTTCCCCAGCCTGCCTCCAGCTGAGCTTTCACTCTGGTCTGAGTGTGGGCCCCACCTCCTTTTCCCTGTGTGAAGAGAGCTCGGTGGATGTGTTTCCCATAGATATGTATTCTCCCGCAGCTGGGAAGACTGCTTCCTTTTTTCTCCTTTGAAGCTTGTGTTTTGTTATCTCCCCTTGAATACATCTAGTGATTTTATCCTAAAACATGTATCAGATAAGAGTTAGTGACTAGTGAGGCTAAAGACTCTGGAAAATTGTCCTTGGTATAATTCCAGAAGACCCACAGTTTAAAGAGTGGGCTTTAAAAAAAATCCTATTACCTATAGCAACTAGAGGGAGTTGCTAGAGATAGGGTGAATCTAGGGTCTCCTCAACTGGCACTGAGGTGGGCTTGTCCAAAGATAAGGTAAACTCATCCCATTGTTTGAGGAAAAATGATAAATTATAACTTTGTTGTTGTTGCTGTTTAGCCATCGTGTCCAACTCTTTGTGACCCCACGGCCTGTAGCCCAACAGAGTCCTCTGCTCACAGGATTTCCCAGGCAAGAATACTGGAGTGGCTTGCCATTTCCTTCTCCAGGGGATCTTCCCAGCCCAGGGATCAAACCTGTGCCTCCTGTGTTGGCAGGCAGATTCTTAACTTCTGAGCCACCAAGGAAGCCCAATTATAACTTTATTACTTCTTTTAATGTTCCTTCTCCTTACGGAGGGTCATCGGCATGACCCTGTTATATCAAGCACTTACTGAAAATGTTAAGAGAAACCAAAATGTAGGCAATAGTGTAATTGCAGTAATCTTTTCCAACTTTTACTGCATTTGGAATCCTGTGGTGGCTCAGACAGTGAACCATCTGCCTGCAGTGTGTTCAATCCTTGGGTTGGGAAGATCCCCTGGAGAAGGAAATGGCAACCCACTCCAGGACTCTTGCCTGGAAAATTCCATGGACTGAGGAGCCTGGTAGGCTACAGTCCATGGGGTCGCAAAGAGTCAGACACGTCTGAGCGACTTCACTTTCACTTTCATTGCTTAGAAATGGAGTTTTGCTTTGCTTTTCTCTCTGACATGGAGAGCTGATTCTTCAGGCTGTGTTTTCAGAATACATGTTCAGAATGAGCACTTTGGAAATGCCAAGCCCTAGTTCGACTTTCCTGCTGACCTGAGGCAGCAAAGTAATGATGGAAGATGATTTTATGGGAACTTGGTGGCACAGTTGTCTTTAGGGAAATTCCTGAAAGTTGTAGCATGCTCATCTTTTATGCGTGACTCTACAGGAAAACGAAAATCCCCTAGTCTTTTTTTCCGGGTGTTTCTCAGAATTAGAATGACCATGTCATTTTTGTTTTGAGTGCTGTGCTGAGAAGGTAACTATGGTTTCTTTCTTTGACTTTTTTTTTAAAACTTACTTTTAATTGGGGTTCAACTACCCTAGAGCCTGAGCTATCTGGACATCTCTTTTTCTGTCTTCTGAGGTTAGCAAATCTTGAGAAAATAAGTTCATTGTAGGAACTAGAGTGAACAAACAAACAAACCCATGTGGAAGTTTGGGATTGGCTTAAAATCTTCCATCTGCCAGGTTTCCTAGGACACTCACCCTCAGGTCAGCATGATCACTGCTGTAGAAACCCCGAATTTTCATCTGCATTTACTTCCCCTGATTCTCCTCCTCCTATCCACTGCTCACAAACACGGGCAGGGAAATATTGGATTATCTGATATGTGTTATTAGGCTCTGTGAAATAGCTTATTTTAACTCAGAATTATAACTCGAGAATTCATGTTAATCACCCCAAATCAAGAAATTATGGAAAACTTGAAGAAGAAGATTAATATTACCTATGATACTACTTCACAGAGATTGTTAAAAAATTTTTTTCTGGTTTATGCACATTTAGACTTTTTAAATGTTTACATG
This sequence comes from Raphicerus campestris, assembly GCA_006410735.1. NCBI lineage: Eukaryota > Metazoa > Chordata > Mammalia > Artiodactyla > Bovidae > Raphicerus > Raphicerus campestris. Next base: position 674,993 of record SJYW01041080.1, on the reverse strand, counting down.
TAGCAATAAATGTCCACATTTTTGGAAAAATGAGATCTCAATATGTTTATTTTGTAACTTTGAAGAAATCTAATGTATGTCATAGACATCTTTAAGTCAATACAGAGTTACAAAGAGGTTTGCAGTGAATGTTTTTTGTTATGAATTTTTTGACTGGTTATTTAAACACTTGTGATATCCATCCATAGAGTTTTAATTCCAAGATCACAGATGCTCTTCTAATCTCATTGTTTTCTATGGCCAAGTGTCCTTTACATTTCCTTTCAAAAGGTGGTTTGTGTGTGTGTGTTACTGATAAATAAAATTGAAGATAGAGTTTAACCATTGTGACTGTTAATAAGTTTGTTGTTAAATGACCATTGGCTTGTTCCAATCCTTTATATGTAACAGGATAAATGTTGAGTTGACCTTCCCTTATTAATAATTTGGAGCTCTCTACAGGTAATGGATAGTAAGCTTTTGCCTGTTTAAATATAATGTAGACATTCCCCCACCCCCCGTCTTTTTAATTTGTTAAAGTCATAACTTTTTGTGTTAAGATCTGTCAGTTATTTTCATAGGCTTCTGAACTTTCTCATACTTAGAGAGGCATGTTAAATTATATTTTTAAAAGTTCTATCTTATAGTTCTATCAACTTTATTTTTAAAAAGTGCCTAAGTTTTATTTCTGCATTTGGTTTGAGGGAGTACTGTAGCTTTCTCTCTCTCCAGTGGATCACAAGTTTTCATAACAATTCATTGAGTAATTCATTCTTTGGACAGACTTCAGGAATATTAATTGAAACAAAATAAGTTTTTTATAAGCAAATCAAGCAACTAAACTACCTAAAACCCTCTAAGGTATCTTGGCTAAGACAGTTTCAGTATATTTTAAATTTAATTTTTTGTATCAGTTATTTTAGATTTTTTATATTTTTATTTGTTGCTATTTTATTATTGTTATTATTATTTGATCTTAATGGGTGCTGGCCAAGGAAAAGTTCACACAATTAGGACTGTCATCTTTTTTCACTGAATCATTTCTTTTTTCCAAAATATATTCACTGAGCATCAATCATGTGTTACCTACTCTGCGGTATTCTGGGAATATAGTCATAAGCAAGACTGGGTCTTTCTGAAGTTCTCTTGTAGGGAAGACCAAAACAAAGATTTCAGAGTCAGTTATGAAGGAAATTAAGTGATGAGAGAGGCTGTGGAGAAGTCCTATTTTAACAAGGTGATCAAGGAGCCCACTCTGAAGAGGTGTCACTTGAGCTAAGAAGTAAAGATGAGAAGGATCTGGATGAGTGGCGAGTTGGGGGGATGGCAGAAGGGTAGGTGAAGTGGCAAGTGCACATGCCCAGTGCTGGGAGGGAGGTGTAGTGGGGTGGTGAGGAAGGGGAAGAGAGGGCATGGGAAGGAATGGGCAGGGAACTTTTAGGCCATGGCAAGAGGGTTGGATTTCAGTCTGAGAGCAGGGGGAAGCCACTACAGGGTAGAGGAGTGGTTTCTGCCTTACACTTTTAGACTTACTCCTCCAGCTACCAGGTGGAAAACTGGGAAACTGGTGTACTTTTCCGGTGAGGGATGATAATGCTGAGACCAGGGAGTCTGCAGTGTGTGCAGAGAGAAGGGAGCCACTCCACATGTGTTTTGAAGGAAGACTTGCTCAAGTAGGTGTGAGGGTTGAAGAAGACGAAAATCAAAGCGTGACTCTGGAGCAAAAGTTCCTATACTTTGCTGCATGTTAGAATCGCCTGGAAAGCTTATTAAAATCTCCATGCCCAGTTTATACCTGTGTGTGTGCTAAGCTGCTTCATTCGTGTCCGACTCTTTGCGACCCTATGGACTGTAACCCCCTAGGCTCCTCTGTGGATGGGATTCTCCAGGCAAGAATACTGGAGTGAGTTGCCATACCCTCCTCCAGGGGATGTTCCCGACCCAGGGATTGAACCTGCATCCCTTAAGTCTCCTGCACTAGCAGGTGGGTTCTTTACCACTAGCTCCACCTGGCTTATACCTGGTCACCAATTAAATCAGAATGTCTTGGCACTGAAACCTTTAAATAATCCCCAGATGATGACTGTGCAGCCAGTGTGGAGGACCACTGACAGAATGAGGGTTTGCAGCTGAAACATCTGGATGGATGGATGTAATCATGGTGTTGAGCACATGTGCAGAGAAGAGGGTAGAGGAACCTATTAGTCATGTGGGTGGAGTTTCAAGGAAGAGTTTGGCTAAGGGAGCCTGTTTGAGAGAGACATTTGCTGGAGATGTGAAAGTCCACATCGTGTAGATAATATTTAAAGCCACAGGACTCCATGAACTCTTCTGGAAGAGAGGATAGCAGAGCCCTGGGCTGTGTGTCCTGAGGCACTCTGTCATCTGGAAGTCAGAAGGAAGAGAAGCCAGTAAAGGAGACTCGGAGAAGCTCAGTAAGGGAGGGAGAAAACTAGGGCAGTGGGATGTCCTAGAAGTGGAGAGATGAGGTTGTTCCAGGTGTTCAGCTAGATCAAGTGCTGCTGAGCCACCAAGCTGAGGCCTGGGAAGTGGTCACGGAATCTGCAGCAGGAGATGGTTCCTTCTGAGCGGGTCCAGAATGGAAACCCAGTGTGTTTGCTCTAGAGACTCTGAGGCACAAAAGTACCTCGACAACATTAAATGCTGGGTTCATTCCATCACATGTCTTTATTTGTTTTTTCCTTCTCATTTCAATAACATGACCAGTTAGAAGTTTCCTAAATTGATGGCATAGGGTGCTGTGTTCTGCCAAATTGTCACACTTTTAAATAAGAGAAATTATGTTGGAAACATTAGTTTATTTGAATATGCCATTTTCCCCCTTCATTCCTGACTGTCTTATAGGCCATTGCTCTTTAAGAAAGGGATCCAAAAGGGACACTGGACAAGGATTCTTAAGGGATTCTTGGATCTGATTCTTATTCTAAATGGGATTTTAATAGCTGGGGGCAAATTGCAGCCCCTAGGCACATTAGTTGCCTCATTTGTGAAATGAAGAAATATGAACAGGTAATCTCTAAGGTAAGGAGTTCAAACTGGGTGCACATTAGAATCACTTGAGGAGCTTTTTAAAAGCCCCAGTGCCCAGGCTGGATCCCCACCAATCAAGCCAGAATCTCTGAGGGGAGAAACGGGGGTATCAGTACTTCTGAGGTGCCCCAGGTGACGTGGTGTGCAACCAGGTGTGGAAACAATAATCTAGCTCTAATACTGAATTATTCTGTCCTCGGTATACATGCATTCCTGCCCTCAAAATCAGGAAGAGAGGAGGAATGAATAGATGGTGGATGGCAACAGTGTCTGTCCTGGGAGATCTCAGACTTCCTCACATAAGAAGGGATTGAAGGCTACTCTACACAAAAATGAGGGGGTAAAAAAGAGGTGGAGATGGATTCCAGGAAATGTGGAATCCAATTTGGGAAGGAGGCGAAGAGAATTTCCAAACTGATGGCCCCTGAAAAGGAATTATAAAGCAACCCATGTAGCTGGAGGGTTTCCCTGGTGGCTCAGACAGTAAAGACTTTGCCTGCAGTGAAGGACACCTGGGTTCGATTCCTTGGTTGGGAAGATCCCCTGGAGAAGGGAATGACAACCCATTCCAATATTCTTTCCTGGAGAATCCCATGGACAGAGGAGCCTGGTGGGCCCCAGTCCATGGCATTGCAAAGAGTCGGACACGACCGAGCAACTCAAACACATGTAGTTGGAACAGGAGGATGAGGGCTACAGGAATGGCATCTCTGGAGGAGAAGAGAGTTGACAGGATGCCCAGCCTGGCTGACTGTACTGAAAAGGAGCTGCACATTCATCAGAGTTTGATGCTAAAGCCCTGGATGGTGTGTGGAAAACTAAGCAAATGAGGAAAAAGGCAGTTAACTCCAGAAAGAAAATTTTGTAAGTGAGAATATAAAATCACAGTGTACTGATGGCTCAACTCTAAAGAGTGTTTGCATATTCACTTCATAAGTTCTGAATGTTAATTGATCCAAAATTTTTATTAGAACTTTGTTGGGAAGATGAGAGGGGAGGTAAACTGTGTATGTTGCCTGGTGGGGGGCAGCTATAAGAGCTATATCCTTATTTTCCTCAGTAGGATATAAATTGATAATATCTAAAGAGAAAAAATTATGGAATAATATTGTTTAGAAATACTAAAGTAAATAGAAACAACAAAAACCCAAATAAAAGTAGTTGTCCCTAAGGGGCAGAACTAGGAATGTGGTTCATTGTAATCCTTTTAAAATTATGTACACAATTAAGTTGAGGAGAAATGAGAGTGGGACCAGATCCTGGAGAGCTACCCAGATGTCGGCTCCTAGAAGGCATCCTGGTAGTGCTTTTCACTGTGAAGAGGATGCAGGAAGAAGGATAGATTTGGGAACTGGTTCACCCTACTTCCCCTGCCCTATCCTCTGTGACTAGGAGGTACTAGTTGTGAGTTAGCAAAAACATTCTTCTCATACTGCTGCATGATATATGATATCTATATAGATATGATAAGAGAAGGGTTGCCTGTCAATGTTATTTTCCATTTATTTGTTGGAGCCAGAGGAATAAACATCAATTTCTCTCAACATCAGCTGGAATAACAAAAGAACAACCACATCTCAGTGGGGCTGCAGTTCTGAAACACTCGAGAAATCCTCCCAAATATTTTTGATAACTTATCCCCATCAGTTAAAAGGACATCTACTCTCTCTGAATGGATATTTACTTATATATTGTATGTAAAACTCTTGAGAGTTCCTTGGACTGCAAGAAGATCAAACCAGTCAATCCTAAAGGAAATCAGTTATAAATATTCATTGAAAGGACTGATGCTGACGCTGAAACTCCAATACTTTAGCCACCTGATGCAAAGAACTGACTCATTTGAAAAGACTCTGTTGCTGGGAAAGATTGAAGGTGGGAGGAGAAGGGGACATCAGGGGATGAGATGGTTGATAATATCACTGACTCAATGGACATGAGTTTGAATAAGCTCCGGGAGTTGGTAACGGACAGGGAAGCCTGGAGTGCTGCAATCCATGGGGTTGCAAAGAGTTGGACATGACTGAGCGATTCAACCGAACTGAACTGAAAACCATACATACTATAAGACAGGTAAAACGAGCATTTTAAGGGATGCGACTGATGAGGGTGTTAAAAAGAATTGTTAAGTGCAGTGATTTTATGGTATGATTATCATTCACAACATCATTATATAATGTCTTAGGGTACAATATATACACTTAGGGCCAGGTTCATCATGTAACAATAGTAGATTTTGTTAGCATTTTAAATACTCCCTTGATAAATCTATTTATTTCCCAACTTTTTTTCAGATCAGATTTTCATTTCATCTTTTTTTAAACTCATGCCAATAAATGTTGTGTTAGGAAAATGTTAGCTCTCCCATTTTCTTGATGTAAATTTAGATTTACATTAGTTTTACAAGGAGTCTGATGTTTTGCAAGAATCTTTATTCCCTTGCTCATTTTACGAGGATTAACTAAAGTGGATAATGTACTCCAACAAATGCTTAAGTGGGTTCATATAAACCCTAAGCGGTGGGCATGTGCTGCAACCAAGTTAGGGCGCCACCTGCTCTGGGAACCTGCACTCGCCCCCCATATTGCCTCGTGTACTTAAGCGAAATACATGCATCTGACTCTCTGACCGTGTGAGGGTATCTTAGGTGTATAATTCATACACTGAAACTTGTAAATCTTAAGTTCTCTTTGCCTGGTTAATACAGTTAGAAGCCCTAGCCCTGTCCTCTCCACTGTTATCCCTGTGGACAGTCTTGCATACCTGCCTTGTGTGTCTGCACCCCCCTTTGGAGGTCACTGCAGTAGAAAACAAGCTTTCATACCTCTTTTTGAGTAGGGTAAGGGCTTTACAAACTGAAAAGAAGTAGCAGTCTGAGCTGGTTAGCATATGTACTGAGCAAATTGTGCTCATGGGAACAAGGTATCATTACTGAAACTGGTATGTGTATTTTTCCAAGGCAAAGGTCAAAGACCTTCACAGGTTCCTTGGGGGTTTATGATCCTAGCAAGGTTAAGAATTGCTGATAATTTGTTCTGTTTTGTTATTTTTCAAAACTTCAAGCTTCCATCAACTCTTTTGGCTGTTGATTTGCTAAAGTTGGAATTGCCCTTGGTCATATGATTGCCTTAAAATATGGTCGTATGCATGCCCTATGTTTAAAACCCTTCATCCACTGGAGAACTAGGGAAAATCCACAAATTGAGAAGAATGGGTCAAGAAAGAACCTACAAATGTAGAGTTTAGAAAGCTTACACATTTGCATTTTCCTTGAGATACCAGAATTATTTAACCTAAGTATCATTAATATTCTTTCCTGTATTTTTATCATTCTGTCATTAGTTGATCATAGTTGACTAATACTAGCTTCCAGGTCAGAGTAGGCAATGGCACCCCACTCCAGTACTCTTGCCTGCAAAATCCCATGGACAGAGGAGCCTGGTGGGCTGCAGTTCATGGGGTCACTAAGAGTTAGACATGACTGAGCGACTTTACTTTCACTTTTCACTTTCATGCATTGGAGAAGGAAATGGCAACCCACTCCAGTGTTCTTGCCTGGAGAATCCCAGGGACGGGGGAGCCTGGTGGGCTGCCGTCGTATGGGGTCACACAGGGTCGAACACCACTGAAGCGACTTAGCAGCAGCAGCTTCCAGGTGGCTCAGTAGTAAAGAATCCTCCTGCCAATGCAAGAGATGCAGAAGACATGGGTTTGATCCCTGAGTCAGGAAGACCATCTGGAGGAGGAAATGGCAACTCACTCCAATATTCTTGCCTGGAGAATCCCACGGACAGAGGAGCCTGGCAGNCTCCTGCCAATGCAAGAGATGCAGAAGACATGGGTTTGATCCCTGAGTCAGGAAGACCATCTGGAGGAGGAAATGGCAACTCACTCCAATATTCTTGCCTGGAGAATCCCATGGACAGAGGAGCCTGGCAGAGTTGCAAAGAGTGGGACACAACTGAGCAACTAAGCATACACGTGCCTCTACCAGTGTGCATTCTGTGCACATCCTGTATTTCAACAGTTGGCTCCTGTATGCTTGAGGGGAAAGGTTTTCTTGCTGCCCTTTTCATTTTTCTTTTTCTTTTTCATAGTGCTAGGAGTACTGCAGTTATTCTCTAAATGTGTGTTCAGTTGCTCTGTCGTGTCCAACTCTTTTGCCACCCCATGGACTATAGCCCGCCAGCCTCCTCTATCCATAGGATTTTTCAGGCAGGAATACTGCAGTGGGTTGCATTTCCTTCTCCAAGGTATCTTCCCCTCCCCAGGGACTGAACTGGTAGGCAGATTCTGACTGCTGAAACATCAGGGAAGCCCTTTTGTCTACCTCAGTGAAAAACGTCGGGAAGGATACAGGAGTGTGAATAATTTAACACCATGAGCGATCCCCATGATCATTATCTTGTAGTTTGCCCTTTTTTTTCTTGCCTAAAACTTATCTTCTTTCATGAGTTTTCTTAGTTTAATATTAATGTCAATGACCATTTCTTGAACATTTAGTGGCCATATTAATTGAAACCAGCAGCTGGAAGAATTACGTGAAGCCTCTTGGAGCAGTTGGGCTGCATCGGTTTCCTTTTGTCTGTTCCAGGGCCCTCAATCCATACTTCAGTCTGAGCACTTAACACATTTTATTGTACTCACTTTTTTTTTTTAATACTTTATTCTATTTTACAGTACTGTATTGGTTTTGCCATACATTGACATGAATCAGTACACGATCTCCCCATGCCGAAGCCCCCTCCCACCTCCCTTCCCACACCATCTCCCCGGATCATCCCGTACACCAGCCNTGGGGGCTGGGAGTATGTTCTAGGGAGGAGTTTCCATGGCCTTATTTTCAGGGTGCTATCACAACTTTGCAGATGCCCTTTTCATTTTATTAAGTGAAAAGGCATTGTGAATCCTCAGGATGAATACATTAGCTGCACGGAGCCCCTGAAGTGATGGTGGTAAGCGCTAAAGCCCGCAAGGCTTCCCCAGGCGTGTTCTCAGGGGTCTGAAGTTTCCTGTTGGAGGCTGTGGCTCTCAGGTGCAGTTTAGATGCCACCTTATGCTTAGAAATGCCTCCCTCAGCGCTCCTTGCCGAGAGCCCTGTTGCATCTACCACTCTGTGTATTAGGACACGTAATGGGATTCCTTCTCTGGCTTTCTGAATCCGTCTCCCTTGCTTTCATGAAACATTTTTTTTTCTNAATGCCTCCCTCAGAGCTCCTTGCCTAGAGCCCTGTTGCATCTACCACTCCGTGTATTAGGACACGTAATGGGATTCCTTCTCTGGGTTTCTGAATCCATCTCCCTTGCTTCCATGAAACATTTTTTTTTCTTTGAAAAAATTTATTATTTAATTGGAGGATAATTGCTTTACAATATTGTGTTGGCTTCTGCTGTACAACAATGTGAATCAGCCATAAGTGTATATATATGTCCTCTTGAACTTTCCCCGACTCACCCACCCTCTAGGTTGTCACAGAATACTGGGCTGAGCTCCCTGTGTTGCAGAGCAACTTCCCATTGGCTATTTGGTTTACACATGGTCATGTATTAACATATGCTTCAATTCTACTCTCTCAGTTCATCCCACTCTCTGCTTTCCTACCTTGCTGTGTCCAAAATCTGTTCTCTGTGTCTGCATCTCTATTTCTGTCCTGCAAATAAGTTCATCAGTACCGTTTTTCTAGATTCCATATGGTACAGCATCCACTGAGCTAACTGATAACTTACACATTTGTATTAACAAGTCTGTCTCTTCTATTGGATGCTGAACATCTGAGCTTCAGGAAACCTATTTATCTTTATGTCCTAAGCACCCAGTACAGTCACTCAGCACAGCAAGTGCTCAGTAATTTGGTTAGATGGAATCAGGAGGTAACTATAGCAGGTGCAGGGAAAACACATTTAAAAAATCTTCTTATTCTTTTGAAATGAGACTCATTTTGGTCATTGATTTATTTCTAAAAGTTTTTTTTTAATTTTTCCCAAGATTTTCTTACAGATATGTTAACTTATATGTGTTTTTACATGTGGTAAGCATGGTTGTTTTTTAACCTGTGTCTGATTCTGACATGCTTGGCTCTGTTCTGCTGTTTCTAAGTTGACTGTTTCGTGCTGCTTGTTTCCTCGTGGGCCTGGTATGCCTTAGTACCTGTTGGTCCATGTGTTTTATAAGCTCTCTGTTGGAGCTCCCCAAGTCCCAGGATGAGCATCTGGAGAGGTCTACACGTGTTTCCAAGAGAGGTAGGGCAATTCCAGTCTGAAGTTCCCTGAACCAAGCAAGCTGACAGTTTGACCCTGGGTCACCCAGGCACGAGGCTTGAAGGATTGGATTGTGACCCTCATTTCTCAGTATGGGTCCCTGCCCTCCTCTCTGTCTTCCTCTCT
>SJYW01041080.1:632486-663159 GCA_006410735.1 Raphicerus campestris | reverse complement strand
TCTTCCCCTCTTCTTTCCAGCAAAATAACCTGGCCTATTAATTCTTAAAATAGGAGGTCTAAAAATCAACTTAAAAACCATTAGCAACCAAATATAAGCCTTAAAAAGTCTCGAAATAACTCTTAATATAGTTTTTTTTTAGCATCTCTTTTTTTTGTTTCTTTTGTTAGTCAAGCTACATAAGTCATAAGTCAATATAAAATATCATTACAATATTTCAGGTGAAAAGATCCCCAAGAATGACCCCCAATCATAAACATTTTCTGCGAAATCAGTAGCTTGAATGATGGCTAAACTTAATAGAATTTGTTTATTAAATGTACCATCAAGACATTTCTTGTTTCAAGAAATAGAAACTTGAACTTAAACAGGCCTAAGTCTCAGATTTGTTGGCTCAATTTGAAAGTCTTGGATGGTTTCAGGCACAGCTGGCTCCAGCAACTCAAACATTGTCATTAGGCAGTCTTGTCTGTTCTTTGTTAGCTGCACTCCTTGGCGAGCTCTCCTATGATGGCTTCCAGGAGAGATGGTTAAAATGGCTTCTAGGAATTCTAGACTCCGTCTATGCTTCAGGTTTATGATCCCCAGACTTTGCTGATTATGCATTCAACAGTAAAAGTTAAGCACATATCCCCAATGTATATATATTTGTTTATATTAATAAAATATATGTTACTATATTACCACTGTTATTTTATATATTGTCAGTAGAGCTCAATTTTTTGTTTTTAAGATGAAGACTAAAACAGAAGTACTGATGTTTTCTATTCTCCCCATGGCTGTTTTGCACAGCCCACTTGAGGAACTACTTAGTGGAAAGACCACATCTCTTCCATTGGTTATAATTACAGTCCTGTGTCCACATCTCATTGGTTCTCTTTGGCCTAGGTTCAGTCATGTGCCCATTTCTGAGTTCAGAGTCCTTAAAATAGTCAAAGCAAAATTTTTCTAATGTATGAGATGCCAGAAATATCTGACTAGGCATAAATAGAGAGATGATATATTAACTTTAAAGTGACTTATAGTTTGGAATCTTGTAATCACTGAGGCTCCATGGCTGAGTCATGTCTGACTCTTTGTGACCCCATGCACTGTAGCCCACCAGGCTCCTCTCTTCATGGAATTTTCCAGGCAAGAATATTGGAATGGGTTGTCATGTCCTCCTCCAAGGATGCAGATATTTCTGACCCAGAGATTGCATCTCTTGCACCTCCTGCCTTGGCAAGCAGATTCTTTCCACTGTGCCATCTGGGAAGACCCCATAATCACTTATATATCATGCAAGATACACAGTCTTTTCAGAACAGAGTTACAAAACAGAGATTCTCTATTTCCATAACAATTTAATTCTAGTAGTCTGTGCTAAATTTCTGGGATTTCAAATCTAGAATATCATGAAAGTATCCTATTTAGTTTTTGTTAATACTTTAGTAACATGTGAATGGTATATATTAAGATATTGGAATTGACAAGTCTTGCAAATAAAATCCTATTTTTATAATTTTGATAGTGGCCATTTGGAACAAGATGGATAGCTATATGTAAAGGCAAGTGATAGAGGATCCTGAATCATTTTCAGATTTCTAAAGTGAAAAGGATTTCACTGGTTAGAGAGAGTTTTGCTTTAAAGAATGGGTAAAACATGTGAGTGGAAAGTATTCTTCAGGAGATTTCAGGCTGTTCAGTGTTTTTAAAAATTGATCTTCTTTGCAGAGATGCAATGGCTCATCTTGATTCTGAGGTGAAAGAAGAACGTCTGAGAGAAGACCTGAGGTTTTATTTCATGAACCCTTGTGAAAAATTCCGAGCCAGACAACAGATTCCATGGAAAATGGGTTTGCAGATTTTGAAGATAGTCATGGTCACCACACAGGTAAATGATATGATCAGTTCATTTGTTTTTTATTCTTACCCCAAGTTGAACCTGTTTTTCCATGTTCTGTCACTTGACTTTTGTCCTGAAAAGTCCACACACTCATGTTCATAAACCTCTAAAATTATGTTGACTCTGGAGGGCAGATGGTAGGTTGAAGTTCAGTTTAGATGATGACTTTGTTTTAGTAAGGGACTCTGAGGTCATCTCTCGGCGAGTTGTGTAAATATAGATAGTGTTAGATCTGAAGTGGGTAGGGTTTCTATATCTGAATGAGGCACAAGGCTAGTGAAGGCTGCCTGGTCCAAAGTGATCTGTGTTCTTGAAATCTTTCATCTTTCTTCAAATATACTTTTGAAGTCTGCATTTTGGACCACTTTGATTTTGGATTTACAGAATGCTAAGTTTTCTTTTCATCAGAAGCTAAATGCTTAAGTAAACACTCCTCAGCCTTACTCAGGCCCCACCTACCTCCCCAGGCAGGCCTGGGTAAGGTGGGGGAGTGTTTACTTAGGCACTTAGACTTGTATCAGAAGTGTATAAAGGCTGCATTGGGACATTTTGCTTAAATTGAAATTGTTAAGTATTCTATTATCAGTATCACAGCAATTGCCCAAGTTGTCATCTAGTTTTGGGGCCTGAACCAGTTTTAGAGAGGCTTCTCTGTATGTAATTACATTTGAAACATGTGTCCTTTAAAAAACAGTACTGATCTGGAATATTAGGCTCTATGGGCAAATAATCATTCTGTCATCACTGTAAGTGTTTTTAAAGATTTGATTTCTGGAACACAAAAATAAATAGCTTCCTAAAAGTAGCTCCATATGCTTTAGAAATGAGAGAGGCGGTTCCTGCCATAACTAAAGCTGCATCTTTATTCTTTGTTCATAAAGAGATCTTGTTACTGCATGACATGCTACACCAGCTTATCAAATTTTAGGGTAAGCAAGCTACTTCCAAAGAAGCAAAGATGAGAGGCAGGGTCACTCTTAAATGTACATGCTTAGATTTTTTTCTTTAAAATTTTTTTTCATTTTAATTCTTGATTTTGAAGTTTTAATTTTGACAGCCTATAAAGTAGTGCATTGTTAGTATTACTTGAAGAAGAAATAATGTCCCCTTTTGCCATTTGGTTAATTTTAATTGTTCCCCAATTACTTTGCTTGCCAAACTAGCTTTCAAGTTTTTGATCTATTAATATTATTAATATTCTAACTCACCTAGGCACAAAATATCATCACCCTCTTTGACTTACCTTTTTGGTCCTGATAGCTACTGAATTCCATGGATGCTTCCTTCAAAACTGCATCTCCTTATGATCTGCCATATTCACTATCTTGTCTGCAGCACAGACTCTTACCCTGTTAGTTAATTTAAAATATCGACGTGTATGAAGTACTTCATATGCTCCACACCGTCTTGGGAATATGGTTGTGAGTGTGTTACGCCTGCTGACAGCTCACACTTGGCCTAGCAGTTCCAGGTGGTAGGCACAGCAAGTGCTTTATGTGTGTTAGCTCACTTCAGCCTCACTAGACTCCATGAGGTAGGTTCAATTTTTACTCCCTTTGAATAGATGAGAATACTGAGGCAAAGAGAGCTGAGTAATTTGCATGTGGCTGTTCAGCCAGGAGGGGCTTCCCAGATGCTCAGTTCAGTCCTCAGTCATGTCCAGCTCTTTGTGACCCCATGAACCACAGCACGCCAGGCCTCCCTTTCCATCACTAACTCCTGAAGTCCATGCAAACCCATGTCCTTCGAGTTGGTGATGCCATCCAGCCATCTCATCCTCTGTTGTCCCCTTCTCCTCCTGCCCTCAATGTTTCCCAGCATCAGGGTCTTTTCCAATGAGTCAGCTCTTTGGAGTTTCAGCTTCAACATCAGTCCTTCCAATGAACACCCTGGACTGATCTCCTTTAGGATGGACTGGTTGGATCTCCTTGCAGTCCAAAGGACTCTCAAGAGTCTTCTCCAACACCACAGTTCAAAAGCATCAATTCTTCTGTGCTCAGCTTTCTTTATAGTCCAACTCTCACACCCATACATGACCACTGGAAAAACCATAGCCTTGACTAGACGGACCTTTGTTGACAAAGTAATGTCTCTGCTTTTTAATATGCTGTCTAAGGAGTAAGCATCTTTTAATTTCATGGTGCAATACCATCTGCAGTGATTTTGGAGCCCAGAAAAATAAAGTCAGCCACTGTTTCCCCATCTATTTGGCATGAAAGAATCCTCCTACCAATGCAGGAGATGTAAGAGATGTAGGTTCAATCCCTGGGTCAGGAAGATCCCCTGGAGTAAGAAATGACAACCCACTTCAGTATTCTTGATTGGAGAATCCCATGGACAGAGGAATCTGGCGGGCTACAGTCCATGGGGTTGTGAAGAGTTGTAAATGACTGAAGCAACCTAGCATGCATATATTCAGCCAGGAAGAGGCAGAGTCAGGATTTGAGCCCTGGTAGTCTGGCTCTAGGGGAAGGCAGTGGCACCCCACTCCAGTACTCTTGCCTGGAAAATCCCATGGACGGAGGAGCCTGGTGGGCTGCAGTCCACAGGGTCACTAAGAGTCGGACATGACTGAGCGACTTCACTTTCACTTTTCACTTTCATGCATTGGAGAAGGAAATGGCAACCCACTCCAGTATTCTTGCCTGGAGAATCCCAGGGATGGGGGAGTCCAGTGGGCTGCCGTCTATGGGGTCACACAGGGTCGGACAAGACTGAAGCAACTTAGTAGCAGCAGCAGCAGTCTGGCTCTAGAGTCTGCACTCATTTTCTCATATTGTTTCTTTCCAGATGTAGAGCCTCAGAGTTTGCGCTTGAGAAATACACATAAGTTAACTAGGCTGCTTCTGGAATTCATCTTAGGCCTACCTGTTTTATCTCCAAACCTACCAGTCCATTCAATACACATGTCAGATTAATTTTTCTTAGAATGCTCTTATTGTGTCTCTTATTCTCAGAAACTTCTGTGGAACCATATTTCCCATAGAACTAAATTTTGACTCTGTGGCCTGGGAGTCACAGATTTCCATAGTCTCCTTCAACTTGCTCTTCCAACAGGTTTTCCTCTCCTGTTTCTTCCCCATGTCCCAGCCGGATGGACACACTCAGTGATTCTGGCCCCTGCCTTGTTTTTCCTCCAAGTACAGAGGAGCTCTTTTCTCCCTCATCTTTCAGCTGCTATTTGAAGTCCACCTCCTCTACCAGCCTTGCCCAATCGCTCAACACGTGGTTTTTCTTGATTCACTAGTACCCCATGCTGGCTACATCACTAATTTCACTTTTAATAAAATATTTCTGGGACTTGATCATTTACCTTTTGGGTGGGTCTACCCTACCTCCCCTAATAAAACTGAGGTGGTTAAACTTGTATTCCCCTGTAGGGCCATTCTAATAAATTTTGCTACTTGGGTAATATATAATTGGAATGGAATTCTCAAATATCTGTCTTTCCTTCAAATCCCAGTTTTCCCTCCTCCTGTTTTTCTATCTCTTTTAGCACTCTATTCTCAAGTCTAATGGAATGGGTGGTGTTTTATAAAGGTTTATGGGAAAGAAACATCTTTTAAAAGACATTCCTACTCTGCATTCTTCAGTAATTTATAATCTTGAGAGAGGTTTCTACATTCTTTTGCTAGACCTGCTCTTTTCCTCCCGGATTCTTTGTGTATCATTAGAGTGGTATCTTGTTTTTACCTGGCACAGACTATTTTCTCCTCCATTGATTTCATAATCAGGTCTTAAATTCACAATCTTTGCCAGGCTGCACTTAATGTGTGATTATTTTTTCTATCTTATAGTCTTAGCAAATCTTGAAATCTAGTTAGTGGGACTAGAATGAATATTTTTGTCATTCCTTTCTTGAAAATAAAATCATTTGACCAGCCCTCCATCATCTCTTCACCCTTGCTCTGTAGTGGACCAGCCCTCCATCATCCCTTCACTCTTGCTCTGTAGTGGACCAGCCTTCCATCATCCCTTCACCCTTGCTCTGTAGCGTCTGTTTCATTCTGCCATAGTAAGAAGGGGACCTCAGGCTCTCCTCCCCAGGGTTTTTCTCTACTGAGATTCTTAGGGAATCCTACCTGGACCTGGTTTGAGGCTATACATGTGGATGTTGTTTTGTTCTATGAACAATAGTACAGAGGGAATTTCTTGTTCTTGATGCCAGATGGGGGTGGGTC
This sequence comes from Raphicerus campestris, assembly GCA_006410735.1. NCBI lineage: Eukaryota > Metazoa > Chordata > Mammalia > Artiodactyla > Bovidae > Raphicerus > Raphicerus campestris. Next base: position 657,093 of record SJYW01041080.1, on the reverse strand, counting down.
CAAGCAGAAATTATATCTCCATATTTTCTCATTCCCAAAGTTGAAGTAATGGGCTTTGAATCTAAATAAGGTGGTGTTAATTGCTCAGTTGTGTCTAACTCTTTGCAACCCCGTGGACTATAGCCCGCCAGGCTCTTCTGGCCATGAGATTCTCCAGGCAGGAATACTGAGGTGGGTTGCCATTTCCTACTCCAGGGAAACAAGATGGTAGCTGAAAATATCAGTACATTGAATGCTGCTGTCTTTGTTAAGTTATTCACTCCCCATTCACTTTTTGGGTTTCTTTAGCTTAACTATGAGTGTGGGAAGAAGGACTCTCATGTCCCCTCTTCTAGAGTTAAGTTGGCAGCTTTTCCGTTTGAGAGGTTGTATGGCCAAGTGGTCAAGACAACTAACAGGTGAGTCAAACAGACTTGCTGTCACATTTCTAGCTATTCCAACCTGGATAAAGCACCCAACTTCAGGTTGCAAGTGTATAAAATGGGATGGACAGGCTCAGTACGTGACTCTGACATTGTGATGACTACTATTCCAGCTCCTGAATATATGTGCATGTGTGTGTGTGTGTGCTCAGTTGTGTCCAACTCTTTGTGACTCCCATGCACTGTACCCACCAGAAATTTTCCATGGAATTCTCCAGGCGAGAATACTGGAGTGGGTTGCCATTCCCTACTCCAGGGGATCTTCCTGACCCAGGGATGGAACCTGAGTCTGCTGTGTCTCCCTCAGTGGCAGGTGGATTCTTTACCACTAGCACCACCTGAGAAGCCCATTCATTTGTATATCAGTACGTGATAAAACCCCTAGTCATGTGTATATTGGTCCCCTGGTTCACTTTTATAGCTTTCGAAAAGCAACATGACCTTTCCTTTTCTATCATTTCCTTGCAGGCACCATTGATAGACATCACATGCTTGAAAGAACTTTTAGCCTTTGGTTGCTTGATTTTCAGCACAGGTTGGATATTGTGGGACTTCTTATCTATCTTCCTTAGAACAGCTGGGTTTAGCAATTGTTCAATCTTTTGATTTGGTATTTGAGGAATGTGATCTGGTGAGGCTCAGATGCTAAAGAGTGTCATCTGTGTACATTCTCCAATAACAGTTGCAGCTCTGGAAAGCTAGCACCTAAATTCTTTCCTCGAAAGGGAGGCCCCAAATCAGAATTTTCTGCAGATGAAAAATCATGCAGCATAATAGAAGTGACTTTGGAGTTAGACATGGCTTTCATTCTAGTTAGGTGACATGGGCAGTGTAATGAGACTGAATTTGTTTTTACATGTGTAAAGTGGGGGTAAGAGTATTAACATTTTCATAGGCTGGTTGTGTTAGTAAATGAGATAGTGCAGGTAAAGCAGTTAGTACAGTACCTAGAGAATGATAATTGCTGAAAAGTGGTAACTATTTTAAATTATTTAGCCTTTTAAGAAAGTCAGAAAAAATTTGAAAACTAAAAAACATAAATCACTAAAAAGAGTATGTAAGTTTGCGTGTGCAAATCAGCATCTGTTCATCGGAAAGGTCTAGTAATTAAACTGGAGAGTGACAGCAGGTAACACACATGTCAAGGTCATCTTGTGAATTTGCTGGTTTCACATGACAGCAGAGTCCCAGATTGTTTTGGTGACTTTAGCAGGGTGAAGTTTGGGGCAAATTTTCTGGACTCTCACTGTCTTAGAAAGCAGATGAGGAAATAAAGTGGGGAGATGGGGAAGAGTGTGTGGGCCAGGGTTTGTAAAGGTTTGACTTCTACGGTTGCATATGTGTGTCTGTGTGTGTGCATGAGAGACAGAGAAGCAGAGCACTTGTGAGGCTGTATATATGAAACAGGGCATGTGAGATAGTATTTATGAGAGTGTGAGAGCAAGTGTACAAGAGAGTGTGAGAGAGTGAGTGTCCATTTGAGTGTGAGTGGAGAGAGAGGCTGTGTGTGAAATGTCCTGGGTTTGGAGGTAAACAGTCAGTGCCTGCTAATTTCCTCTCCTTATTAGATTCTAAGAGGAAAACTTTAAGGCAGAAAGANCCTTTGCCAGGCTGCACTTAATGTGTGATTATTTTTTCTATCTTATAGTCTTAGCAAATCTTGAAATCTAGTTAGTGGGACTAGAATGAATATTTTTGTCATTCCTTTCTTGAAAATAAAATCATTTGACCAGCCCTCCATCATCTCTTCACCCTTGCTCTGTAGTGGACCAGCCCTCCATCATCCCTTCACTCTTGCTCTGTAGTGGACCAGCCTTCCATCATCCCTTCACCCTTGCTCTGTAGCGTCTGTTTCATTCTGCCATAGTAAGAAGGGGACCTCAGGCTCTCCTCCCCAGGGTTTTTCTCTACTGAGATTCTTAGGGAATCCTACCTGGACCTGGTTTGAGGCTATACATGTGGATGTTGTTTTGTTCTATGAACAATAGTACAGAGGGAATTTCTTGTTCTTGATGCCAGATGGGGGTGGGTCCAAGCAGAAATTATATCTCCATATTTTCTCATTCCCAAAGTTGAAGTAATGGGCTTTGAATCTAAATAAGGTGGTGTTAATTGCTCAGTTGTGTCTAACTCTTTGCAACCCCGTGGACTATAGCCCGCCAGGCTCTTCTGGCCATGAGATTCTCCAGGCAGGAATACTGAGGTGGGTTGCCATTTCCTACTCCAGGGAAACAAGATGGTAGCTGAAAATATCAGTACATTGAATGCTGCTGTCTTTGTTAAGTTATTCACTCCCCATTCACTTTTTGGGTTTCTTTAGCTTAACTATGAGTGTGGGAAGAAGGACTCTCATGTCCCCTCTTCTAGAATTAAGTTGGCAGCTTTTCCGTTTGAGAGGTTGTATGGCCAAGTGGTCAAGACAACTAACAGGTGAGTCAAACAGACTTGCTGTCACATTTCTAGCTATTCCAACCTGGATAAAGCACCCAACTTCAGGTTGCAAGTGTATAAAATGGGATGGACAGGCTCAGTACGTGACTCTGACATTGTGATGACTACTATTCCAGCTCCTGAATATATGTGCATGTGTGTGTGTGTGTGCTCAGTTGTGTCCAACTCTTTGTGACTCCCATGCACTGTACCCACCAGAAATTTTCCATGGAATTCTCCAGGCGAGAATACTGGAGTGGGTTGCCATTCCCTACTCCAGGGGATCTTCCTGACCCAGGGATGGAACCTGAGTCTGCTGTGTCTCCCTCAGTGGCAGGTGGATTCTTTACCACTAGCACCACCTGAGAAGCCCATTCATTTGTGTATCAGTACGTGATAAAACCCCTAGTCATGTGTATATTGGTCCCCTGGTTCACTTTTATAGCTTTCGAAAAGCAACATGACCTTTCCTTTTCTATCATTTCCTTGCAGGCACCATTGATAGACATCACATGCTTGAAAGAACTTTTAGCCTTTGGTTGCTTGATTTTCAGCACAGGTTGGATATTGTGGGACTTCTTATCTATCTTCCTTAGAACAGCTGGGTTTAGCAATCGTTCAATCTTTTGATTTGGTATTTGAGGAATGTGATCTGGTGAGGCTCAGATGCTAAAGAGTGTCATCTGTGTACATTCTCCAATAACAGTTGCAGCTCTGGAAAGCTAGCACCTAAATTCTTTCCTCGAAAGGGAGGCCCCAAATCAGAATTTTCTGCAGATGAAAAATCATGCAGCATAATAGAAGTGACTTTGGAGTTAGACATGGCTTTCATTCTAGTTAGGTGACATGGGCAGTGTAATGAGACTGAATTTGTTTTCACATGTGTAAAGTGGGGGTAAGAGTATTAACATTTTCATAGGCTGGTTGTGTTAGTAAATGAGATAGTGCAGGTAAAGCAGTTAGTACAGTACCTAGAGAATGATAATTGCTGAAAAGTGGTAACTATTTTAAATTATTTAGCCTTTTAAGAAAGTCAGAAAAAATTTGAAAACTAAAAAACATAAATCACTAAAAAGAGTATGTAAGTTTGCGTGTGCAAATCAGCATCTGTTCATCGGAAAGGTCTAGTAATTAAACTGGAGAGTGACAGCAGGTAACACACATGTCAAGGTCATCTTGTGAATTTGCTGGTTTCACATGACAGCAGAGTCCCAGATTGTTTTGGTGACTTTAGCAGGGTGAAGTTTGGGGCAAATTTTCTGGACTCTCACTGTCTTAGAAAGCAGATGAGGAAATAAAGTGGGGAGATGGGGAAGAGTGTGTGGGCCAGGGTTTGTAAAAGTTTGACTTCTACGGTTGCATATGTGTGTCTGTGTGTGTGCATGAGAGACAGAGAAGCAGAGCACTTGTGAGGCTATATATATGAAACAGGGCATGTGAGATAGTATTTATGAGAGTGTGAGAGCAAGTGTACAAGAGAGTGTGAGAGAGTGAGTGTCCATTTGAGTGTGAGTGGAGAGAGAGGCTGTGTGTGAAATGTCCTGGGTTTGGAGGTAAACAGTCAGTGCCTGCTAATTTCCTCTCCTTATTAGATTCTAAGAGGAAAACTTTAAGGCAGAAAGAATACACTCATTCCTGGTGAAGAAGCCTTTGGCATCTAACCCTGTGCTATGATACAGTTTAAGGGGAATAAGTTGAAGTCCTATCACAAGGAGATGCGTGCTTGGTGACAATGAGTGGGTGTGCCATCGTGGAGGGAGAGTGAGCCCTGTTATTCTGTGTGGCGCTTTGATGCTGTAGATCTTGGAGGCAGGAACTCTTAGGTGTAAATCTTATGTGAGTTCTTGCAGAGCTAGAGGATTGAATTCCTTTGATGATAATTTCTTCTTAGCTGGAGGAAGTATTATATAGGCCACTTTTCAAAAATGTTTTTTAAAAGTTGCATGCAAAACATAGTTACGATTTTTAAAAATATTTGCAATTTCTAAATGTCAGATCATTTAGATTTGACTATCAAACAGAAAAGCGTGAGAATTAGTGGTTTACTAAATATGGTTGAACATAGCAGGCTTGAACCACACAGATTCACTTTTATATAGATATAGATATATTTCAGTAGTAAATGCAACACTGCTATACAGTCCATGATCCACAGTTGGTTGAGTCCTTGAGCCCTCAGGGTGGACTATAAATCATACTTAGATTAATCTCTATATTGTTCAAGGGTCAGATGTATATCAATTTTGAGAACCATTAATTTGAAATGTAAGTATAAGAAAAATAGATTCAAATTAGATAACCAAGGACCTACTGTATGTCATAGGAAAATTTACTCAATATCTTGCAATAACCTATAATGGAAGAGAATATAAAAAATAATGTGTATATTTATATAGAGGTATAATTAAATCACTTTGCTGTACATCTAAACTATTACAACATTGTAAACCAATTATATTCAATAAAAATTTTTAAAAGAAAAAATAGCATATCTATTTAAAAAAAAAAGAAAAATGATTCAGGCTTAACTTTGAATTTCTCCTTTCTCTTCTCCTTTTCTGTCATTAAGGCCAGTAAGGGTATTAGTCTGGTCCCATCACTTCATGGGAAATAGATGGGGAAACAGTGGAAACACTGTCAGACTTTATTTTGGGGGGCTCCAAAANCTGAACTGAAGGGTATTAGTCATTGGGAGTGGTCACCTCTTCTAATTTTATGCTACTTCAAGTTGCTAATGTAGGTTGATGAGGTTGTTTCTAGGGGAAAGAATTCTTGTCTTTTGACATTGATATGATTAATAGAAACCAAAGCAGTGAGATTTTTCTTGCTGATGTTTATAGGTGAGGGTTAATGATAGTAAGAAAGCAATTGCCTTCCCTGCAAAATGGTAAAATACATATATTTCTATTTGATTTTCTTTCCTAGCTTGTTCGTTTTGGTTTAAGTAACCAGCTGGTCGTTGCTTTCAAAGAAGAAAACACTGCTGCTTTTAAGCACCTGTTTTTGAAAGGATATTCTGGTTCAGATGAAGAAGATTACAGTTGCAGTGTGTATACCCAAGAGGACACATATGACAGCATCTTTTTTGCTATTAATCAGGCAAGTCTTTTGTTGTGAATTATTAATGTCTAAACTTAAAGACTATATTGATACTTGACCTTGACCTGTTGTCTTAGCAAAAAAATTATGCATATATTCTGGTATATATAACATATTAAGATATATAAAATACTCTGATTTAACTGCCCAAAGTGTTTATTGCTCTTTCTGTAGCTACATTTCCATACAATAGATTTTGCTGATTTAAATTTTTATTTTTTAAGATTTATATTTATATTTTTTCCTTTCCACCTACTTCTATTGGGAATTACTTTATCCCAGATCAGATAGCCAAATAGCTAAAAACAGGCTTATATTCTCAGAAGGTTTGATGAATGAGAGATCAGATCTAAGATTCTAAGTCTCAATTTTGGTGTTTTATCATTAAGAAGCCTAGCTGAACCCTAAGAATATGGAGTAGGATATGACATATCTAGGCAGTATTGAGAAACCAGATTGGTAGGCCTAAAGGAAGTATTTAAAGGAGAGAAATACTTATTCTTTTCATTCATCCATTTACTCAATCCATAAATATTTTGGTACCTATTATGTACCAGGTACTATTCAACACACTGGGGATACATCATGAATAAAAGAGACAAAACCCCTGTCCTTATAGAACTTAATTCTAGAGGGGAGAGCCAGGCAAATGAAAAGAAGTGAAATAGTACTAGATGCTGATTCCTTGAAAACACCACCCCACCAAAAACAAACAAAACAAAATATATTGAGAACAAAACTCTAAATTCACTGCTAACAGTAGTAACAGAGGTGCTCTGTTGACTTGACTAATAGGGTGCTCCTTGACTATTTTCTGTAGGATGCAGAGTGCAAACTCCAAATATAGATTTTGAAGTCTGGTGTAAGGCAGGTCTTTCAGTGTGAGGGGAGCTTGATAAGAACTGGGTAAAGGTCCTCATATGATAGTTTAGGATTGGTGGATATAGCAATATCTCCAAACCCCTGTGACGGTTTGGGGAGGTATTCAGAGAGTCTTAGAAGTTGTTAGACTGAATCTTGAAATTGGTCATTTGTTTGAGGTTTTTCAATGTTTCTGAAATAAACAATACAGTTATTGTTTTTAAGTTCCTGGGGAAAAGTTTCCTGGAATAATAAATCCATGTTAATAAAGATAGTTGTTGTTCAGTCACTAAGTTGTACGTGACTGTGCAACCCCACGGACTGCAACACAGCAGGCTTCCCTGTCCTTCACCTATCTCCTGGAGTTTGCTCAAATTCTTGTCCATTGAGTCGTTTTCACCATCTCATCCTTTGTCACCCCCTTCTCCTCCTGCCCTCAATCTTTCTCAGCATCAAGGTCTTTTCCAATGAGTTGGCTCTTCACATCAGGTGGCCAAAGTACTGAAGCTTCAGTTTCAGCATCAGTCCTTCCAATGAATATTTAGGGTTGATTTCCTTGATTCAGGGTTGACTGGTTTGATCTCCTTGCTGTCCAAGGGACTCTCAAGAGTCTTCTCAAAGACCACAATTCAAAAGCACCAGTTCTTTGGTGAGATGGGGGCCAGTAAAACCCTGTTAGTGCAGATAGGCAGATGGGAAAGCTGTGTCAATGTAAGCTGTGGGTGTGGATGGCTTGGGTCCTCAGAGGTATGTCGAAAATGATAACTGGAAGAAAGCAGGGGAGGAGACTGGACTGCCTGTTGATGCCTGTATATTAGAGATAGATGTTTATAATTTTCATTGGGTGATAAGGACAGGCCTCCTGGAAGCAATAATATGCGCATAAGATCTGAAGTGAAGCTTGCAGATAGATAACCTGGGCTTCTAGGCAAAGGCCACATCAAAGGCCCCAGGCGGGAGTGTGCCTTGAGAGTTCCAGGAACTGCCTGGAGGCCCACATGGCTTGGGAGGTGGTGGGTGGAGCCAGTGGCCCATAGTGGGCTAGGAGGTCAGAGCGATAGGCAGGACCTTGTCTTTGGCTCAGAGTAGCTGGGAGCCTCTGTCCACATGTTTATCTGGTTTCAGGTATTATGGGACAGTATGTTTTTACTCAACCCAAGAAAATTACCTTGTGGTATTTTACTTTGGGGGAATTCTGTTGAGGAATATGAGACAAAAAGTTAAATGTATGTTCCATGTGCTATAACTTCTGATGAAACTTGTTAAGCTCATAAGTATTTTTATTTAACTATTTTTAATAGTTTCATCGGCTAAGGAACTTGTCTCTGGGAACCCTTGGTTATGGAGAAAGCGAAGACAACAGGATTGCTTTAAAAGTCTGTAAGCAGCATTACAAGAAAGGGACCATGTTTCCTTCTAATGAGACACTGAATATTGACAGCGACATTGAAATAGGTAACGCAATGGTAATTTCATTCTGTGCCTTTATCATCTTCTGTGTTAAGAGTGAAATACACCCTCCTGCACAGGCAACCCAAATGAAACCACTCAGCTAATCTATTTGAGGCTTTAACATTTGCCTGTCAAGGGCTTTGGCTCAGAAAACTGTGGGTCTGCTGTGACTGGACCAGGAACATTTGTGGATATCTTTGGTACAACTCAAGATTGCTGGGTTTAGGGTAAATGCACAGGTGTTTCCTGTTAAGTTTTTCTCTCCACGATGGGGTAATATAGGCTTTTTGAAAAGAAAAAAAAAGTCTGTATTTGTTAAATGACATATTGTGGGTTAAAATGCTTGGTATGCTTGCTTTTGCATGCCCAGTCCTTCAGTCATGTCTCACTCTTTGAGATCCTATGGACTGTAGCCCTCCAACCTCCTCTGTCCATGGGATTTTCCAGGCAAGAATACTGGAGTGGATCATTTGTTCAATGTATCAATGCTTTTTCAAAAGAGAATTGTGATTAATAACTCATTTTCTGTGGAGATCTTTTGGCAAAAGTTAGCATCTTATTAAGTAGAATTGTTTTGTGACATGCTGTTAAGGATTTAAAAGCATACAGTATATAAATGCAAAGTATTTGACTTGAGGCTCTGGAGATTTTGTCATTCATTCAACAAACCTCTGGTGCACAGCTTCCACATCTCAGGCATTCATAGGGTTAGGGTTGCAGAGATAATCTGTCATGGCTCCTCAATTAGCTAACAGGTCAGGAATCAGGGTCCTAGTAGCAGTGTAAATTTGGAGTGGTTTTATTAAAAAGAGAACTTCACTGTTCATTTGCCCATATTTCCTGTAACTCAATTCTAAGGTGTCTTGGTAATATAATAGAGGGACATCCGTATAAAACAAAGGTTCTTGTGCTTTTTTCAGCAGGCTATCTGTTTAGAATCTTTAATGAGTAAATGTGACCCGTCCTCTTGCCTCTAAAACAAACAGCCCCAAGCCAGCACTGTCAGGTTGCTTCCAGAGACCCATCAATAGCTCGTTCTGTGGCCAGCAGCCTTATCTTATTGCCTCACAGGATCTTCTTGGAGAAGGAAATGGCAGCCCACTCCAGTGTTCTTGCCTGGAGAATCCCAGGGACAGAGGAGCCGGGTGGGCTGCCGTCTACAGGGTCACACAGAGTCAGACACGACTGAAGCGACTTAGCAGCAGCAGCAGCAGCAGCAGCAGCAGCAGCAGCAGCAGCAGCAACAGCAGCACAGGGTCTTCTATCCTGAGAGCTGTTTTGTAGTCAGTCTGCAGGGGCTGATCCAGTTTCACCCTGAATCTTTTTCCTGAGCTGTCAGCTGTGCTCCCCGCCTTGGGCAGTTCCTGTAACTGTGCTGAGAGTACTGACAGGTAGAGCTGAAAGCTTGTCCAGTGACCCTCTGCTTACAATAAACTACTAGCCACCTGTCCTTTTAAAAATGTGAGACTTAATTGGATCATATGACTGTTTTCCAGTGATTCATATGTTGTTTTCCTCAATTGATTTTTCTTAGAAAAATGATTAAAGAAATGTGGTCAAGTGGGTATCAGTGGGTAGGTGAGACATAGTGCAGAAAGCAGGATTTATTCCCAGACTATCAGACAGTGCTGTTCTTGGTCACTTCCTTTCTATCATATGGACCATTTTTAACCAAATAGAAGTTGATTATTAATTTGACTTTAAGAGACTGCTGAAGCCAGCTGATTGTATCTTTTGACTTATTAAAAATAACTGGTCAAAGAGAACTTTTTGATGTATCTATTCAAAAAGTGTAAAAAATTCNGGTTATGGAGAAAGCGAAGACAACAGGATTGCTTTAAAAGTCTGTAAGCAGCATTACAAGAAAGGGACCATGTTTCCTTCTAATGAGACACTGAATATTGACAGCGACATTGAAATAGGTAACGCAATGGTAATTTCATTCTGTGCCTTTATCATCTTCTGTGTTAAGAGTGAAATACACCCTCCTGCACAGGCAACCCAAATGAAACCACTCAGCTAATCTATTTGAGGCTTTAACATTTGCCTGTCAAGGTCTTTGGCTCAGAAAACTGTGGGTCTGCTGTGACTGGACCAGGAACATTTGTGGATATCTTTGGTACAACTCAAGATTGTTGGGTTTAGGGTAAATGCACAGGTGTTTCCTGTTAAGTTTTTCTCTCCATGATGGGGTGATATAGGCTTTTTGAAAAAAAAAAAAAAGTCTGTATTTGTTAAATGACATATTGTGGGTTAAAATGCTTGGTATGCTTGCTTTTGCATGCCCAGTCCTTCAGTCATGTCTCACTCTTTGAGATCCTGTGGACTGTAGCCCTCCAACCTCCTCTGCCCATGGGATTTTCCAGGCAAGAATACTGGAGTGGATCATTTGTTCAATGTATCAATGCTTTTTCAAAAGAGAATTGTGATTAATAACTCATTTTCTGTGGAGATCTTTTGGCAAAAGTTAACATCTTATTAAGTAGAATTGTTTTGTGACATGCTGTTAAGGATTTAAAAGCATACAGTATATAAATGCAAAGTATTTGACTTGAGGCTCTGGAGATTTTGTCATTCATTCAACAAACCTCTGGTGCACAGCTTCCACATCTCAGGCATTCATAGGGTTAGGGTTGCAGAGATAATCTGTCATGGCTCCTCAATTAGCTAACAGGTCAGGAATTAGGGTCCTAGTAGCAGTGTAAATTTGGAGTGGTTTTATTAAAAAGAGAACTTCACTGTTCATTTGCCCATATTTCCTGTAACTCAATTCTAAGGTGTCTTGGTAATATAATAGAGGGACATCCGTATAAAACAAAGGTTCTTGTGCTTTTTTCAGCAGGCTATCTGTTTAGAATCTTTAATGAGTAAATGTGACCCGTCCTCTTGCCTCTAAAACAAACAGCCCCAAGCCAGCACTGTCAGGTTGCTTCCAGAGACCCATCAATAGCTCGTTCTGTGGCCAGCAGCCTTATCTTATTGCCTCACAGGATCTTCTTGGAGAAGGAAATGGCAGCCCACTCCAGTGTTCTTGCCTGGAGAATCCCAGGGACAGAGGAGCTGGGTGGGCTGCCGTCTACGGGGTCACACAGAGTCAGACACGACTGAAGCGACTTAGCAGCAGCAGCAGCACAGGGTCTTCTATCCTGAGAGCTGTTTTGTAGTCAGTCTGCAGGGGCTGATCCAGTTTCACCCTGAATCTTTTTCCTGAGCTGTCAGCTGTGCTCCCCGCCTTGGGCAGTTCCTGTAACTGTGCTGAGAGTACTGACAGGTAGAGCTGAAAGCTTGTCCAGTGACCCTCTGCTTACAATAAACTACTAGCCACCTGTCCTTTTAAAAATGTGAGACTTAATTGGATCATATGACTGTTTTCCAGTGATTCATATGTTGTTTTCCTCAATTGATTTTTCTTAGAAAAATTATTAAAGAAATGTGGTCAAGTGGGTATCAGTGGGTAGGTGAGACATAGTGCAGAAAGCAGGATTTATTCCCAGACTATCAGACAGTGCTGTTCTTGGTCACTTCCTTTCTATCATATGGACCATTTTTAACCAAATAGAAGTTGATTATTAATTTGACTTTAAGAGACTGCTGAAGCCAGCTGATTGTATCTTTTGACTTATTAAAAATAACTGGTCAAAGAGAACTTTTTGATGTATCTGTTCAAAAAGTGTAAAAAATTCTTAAAAACACTTGATACTGGGTTTTAGATTTTCTGGTGTTAGACACGTGCAGGAAGCCTGCAGGTGGTATAAATAGGGGTTGAGTTTGACTTCATTGGTGTGGTGTTATAGTTTAAGTAGGTGAATTAGCAGAAGCTGTCCTATAGCATAAGGGTAAGACAGATTGCAGAGTTCTGAGTGTATGTGTGAACAAAGTGTAACTCTGTTATCACAATGAAAGAATCTGAATAATCAAGTAGACTTTTATAAGGCAAATTTTATAGACAGTATAACACTGACTAACATATACTGCCACATTTCTCTGAATCTAAGATGTCATCAAATTTAAAATGAGTTACTTATGAATTTTGCAGTATCTTTCCAACTAAGAGGAGCATCCTTCAGTGTGCTCAGTGCAGAGATGTGTTGTGCACTGCTTTCCCGGTGGATTTATGCTTAGTTGCATGGCTGATAGAACAGCTCAGACTAAGGGTTTCCCTTAATTCATGCTGAGGGTATATACCCCTGTCTGCTCTAGACATATCGCTTTACAATTCAGCTTCACTGGAGACTGTTGCGAATCCTGTTAAAATAACTTTTATTTTTACAACATTTAGATGGGTATCATTCTAATACAGTGCTTCACTTTCTATACTGCAAATTTTGAATTTCTTAAATTGTCCTTTCCACATGTTCTTAGCATGAAACATTATGACCACTTCATCATTAGCCCCTGTCATTTTAAGAACATATCCATCCCACCCTCCCTTTGTTTCTGGGAGTATTGTTCCATTCGCTCAAGTGTTCTGCCCTGTAAATGAGACACATTTGAATGATGAGGCTGCTAGTCCAATACCAGTTTGTTCTGTTTGAGATTTGATGTTTTTTTGACTTAGGGCTTTTGCCATGCTTAAAAAAACCCCTCAGTTCTTAGGTTTTGCTGCCACCACGTGTGTGACTATAGCATAAGGTAAGACAGATTGTGGAGTTCTGAGTGTGTGTGAACAGTGTAACTCTGTTATCACAATGAAAGAATCTGAATAATCAAGCAGACTTTTATAAGGCAAATTTTACAGACAGTATAACACTGACTAACACATACTGGCACATTTCTCTGAATCTAAGATGTCATCAATTTTAAAAAAGACTCATCAGTTTTAGAAACAATTGAAAATGACAAAAATTAATGTCTTTGAATGNAGCAGACTTTTATAAGGCAAATTTTACAGACAGTATAACACTGACTAACACATACTGGCACATTTCTCTGAATCTAAGATGTCATCAATTTTAAAAAAGACTCATCAGTTTTAGAAACAATTGAAAATGACAAAAATTAATGTCTTTGAATGAAATACAGGAAAAAAAGACCTAGGATAGTATATCTGGCACACAGATTTTTAACATATTACTCCTCCTTTCAGAATATTGTCATCTACTCAGATCAGTTTAATTTAAATGTTATTTTTTCCTCTTCCTTTAGAATAAGAATGTTAGAGGTAGAAGGGCCTTAAATATCCTCAGTTTGAACTTCACTTTCCAGTTGAGGAAACTGAGGCTGTCAGACTTGGCGATGCCGTGATTTGGTGACCAAGGGTCTTTGCTTCTCCAGGCCCAGTGACATGGAGCTCACCTGGGAGCTTGTGAGACAGGCAGAATCTCAGGGNCCAGTTCTGGCATCAGGGCTGGATGACCTTGCAAGGCATTGACCATGAAAGGTGTTCATTGTCTCCAGGCCTCCTCAGTTTCCTGCCAAGGTGTTAGGCTACAAAACAATGAGACGAATTCGTATGTGAAGGTCTCGGAATCATTCTTATATAGTTTACAGCTCCTAATTTGTTTTTATTTGAAGACAATCTAGGTTCCTTTCCTCTATCTTAATGTTTTTCTTTGGAAAAAGTATTGGACTAAACAGAAAGCTTGCCAGCTAGCACAAAGATGTGCTTTCATCTAACCTTCCCAAATGCTAAACAAAGGTAGTTAACCAAAAAAGTTAATTTTACCACATTTACTTAAGCATTCTTCCTACAGATAAAAATTTCTCCTGAAACATGAGAATAAGGGACAAACATGATGTCTCTGCCTCTAAATATTGTATAAAGAAAGAAAAGTTAAAGTGTTAGTTGCTCAGTTGGGTCCTACTCTTTGCGACCCCATGGACTGTAGCCCACTAGGCTCCCTCTGTCCATGGGATTTTCCAGGCAAGAATACTGGTGTGATACCCATGGCAGATTCATGTTGATGTATGGCAAAACCAATACAATATTGTAAAGTAATTAACCTCCAATTTAAATAAATAAATTTATATATTAAAAAAAAGAATACTGGTGTGAGTATCCATTTCCTTCTCCAGGAGATCTTTCTGACCCAGGGATCAAAACTGGGTCTTCTGTATTTCAGGCAGACTCTACTGTCTGAAGCACCAGGGAAGCCCAAAATACTTGTGTGCCTCTCCCCAAACTGTACAGTGTTCAAAAACACAAGTTAACATGGATACAACAGCATAATCTACAAAGCCTATTCACATTTCATCAATTGCCCTAACATTCTCTAACGCAAAAGCCACACCCAACTTTCCTGTCCAGCATCACATACTGTACTTAGGTGTCATGTGCCTTTAGTCTCCTATATTCTAGAGAAAAATGAAGATTTTTGCATTTTTTAATAATCTTAACATTTTTAGGGAGTAGAATGTCCCTCCCTTAAGTTTTCCTATTTCTTTGTGACTGGATTGAGGTTATGTATTTGGTATGGAAATGCCACATTATTTCAGGAGGCATATGCTGTCTCTTTATCTCATTCCTGATGATATTAAGTTTGACCATGTGGCTAGGGTGGGACCTGCCAGGCTCTCCACTGTAAAGTTACTGGTCTTCCTGTTGTGATTAATACACATTTGAGATGCTTTGGAGCTTGGTGAGCCTCCTGCTCCTCATCACACTTTGGCCTGCTGGTTGTAGCATCTGATTCTTACCTGACAGTCACTGTGATTCTTTGGCCCTAGACTGCATTCACCTAGACCTCGAGGCACTCTCCAAGGACCCTCAGGACTGGAAGAATTCATCATTCTTCAGACTGGAATTTTATCGGTAATACATTTTTTTAAATTAGTTCATTTTTTTCAAATTTATTTCTTAATTGAAGGATAATTGCTTTACAGAATTTTGTTGTTTTCTGTCAAACTTTAGCATGAATCAGCCATAGGTATACATATGTCCCCTTCCTCTTGAACCTCCCTCCCATCTCCCTCCCCATCCCACCCCTCTGGGTTGATACAGAGCCCCTGTTTGAGTTCCCTGAGACATACAGCAACTAGAGAAAGCCTGTGCAGCGATGAAGACTCAGCACTGCGCGGGCTTTCTCTAGCTGCGATACGTGGGGGTTACTCTCTAGTTGCGGCGCGGGCTTCACATTGCAGTGAAAAGCACGGGCTCTGGGGCGCGCGGGCTTCAGTTGTTGCAGCATGGGGGCTCAGTAGCTGTGGCTGCCAGGCTCTAGAGCACAGGCTCAATAGTTGTGGGGCACAGGCTTAGTTGCTCTGTGACATGTGGAATCGTCCTAGATCACGGATCGAACCCATGTCTCCTGATTTGGCAGGTGGATTCTTTACCACTGAGCCACCAGGGAAGCCCCAGTAAATACATTTTTAAGTCTCATTACCCAGGAGACACGGATGGGGAAGGGAGAGTAGGGTAGGAAGACTGTGACAATGTATATTTTGTAATATGTTTTTATTCAGGCTCTTGCAAGTTGACATCTCCTTTCAGCTCAAAGGCATTGACCTGCAGACGATTCATTCCCGAGAGCTTCCAGACTGTTACGTCTTTCAGAATATGGCAAGTATCTATTTCACTAAGCCACTTTTTATCCTTTTTCTTGACTCCTTTTGTAGGTGCAGAGTATACAGTGCACCTGCCTATAAATGTATTAGACAAAAGTATGTTTAAAACAGTTTGAATGCCATGCTATAGCATCATTGGTCCAGAGGCTGTGACTTCTAAAAATGAGGCAAACCTGTTCCAACTTTTTAAAACTAGATTTCTGGGTTGAAAAGAGGAGTTTTCAAAGTGGACTTTGACTTCCTACTCTCCTAATACTTTTTTTTCTTTAGTTTATGACCAATGCTTTGAGTGTCTATGTTTTTCCTTTTTTCAAAGGAAGGTCTTTGCAAATGTTGTAGCAAATGTTTTCAGACCTCAAGGCAGGAACTGCCCCCTCGATCTGAAGTCAAGTCTGCAAAGCATCAATTGCTGCAGCTTTTACGTTTGGACGGGTGGCCATGTGCCATGGAATCCTTCCTTCCTACCTTCTTTCTTCCCTACCTCCCTCTTTCCTCATTCCTTTTCTCATGTTTGGTGATGGGCAAAAATGAATGCTAAACTGGCTGTTATGTGTTATTGCTGTTTTAGCAGTTCAGAAGTGTGCTTCATTTAACAACAATTGCTAAGTGCTCTATGAGTCCCTACAAGGCAGCAGGCAGGTTGTCATGCTCTGTGGGGTCACACAGAGTGAGCCACAACTGAAGCAACTTAGCAGCGGCAGCAACCTCACTTCTATACCTATGAGCTAGGACTAAACTTCCACTAGTCCTGGCATTCAAAGCTTCATTCCCTCCAGGAAGGCCCTGAACATGCTTCTCTTAAGTCCTAATATACTCTGTATATGTCACTTATACACTTTAAATGCTTGATATATAATGTGGAAGACTGAGGGCATTTGGAAATCTTAAATTCAACCTGTAACCTTGGAGCAGTCTTTGCCACATCTGAAAGCATTGTATATAACACTCCTGAAAACATTGTATGTAGTGCTTGAAGCAAATAGAAAAATAATCTCTAGCATAGTAAAAGCCTAGAATCTCATACACAAAGAACTACATTGAAGCAAATGCTTATAAATTCCACTCAGGGTAATAAGTGACATCTTTGTGTTCTCTTGTTAGAAATTGGTGGTGAATTCTCATTTTCGTTCCTCAGACCATTTGGCTGTTTTGCATTAGGGTTTCTCTGAATCTGAGTGTAGATTTAGTAGAATTTCATGTATACACCCCTTGAACCAGCACCTTTTTGGCACCAGGGACCAGTTTCGTGGAGAACAATTTTTTCGCAGACTGGAGGAGGCAGCACTCAGGAAAGATGGTTTTGGGATGATTCAAGTGCATTACATTTATTGTGCACTTTATGTCTATTATTATTACATCAACTTAACCTCAGATCATCAAATATTAGATCCTGGAGAATGGGGACCCCTGCTTTGGACCACAGTTTTTCATTAATAATAGGAAGATGTGTAGGAATCATATGATGAGGACATTTTCATTGGTCTGATTCTTTTTGGATCAGTGCACCATTTGGATGCCACTGATATTTTAAGCAGAACTGATCTAACGCGTCATACTTNCAGAATTTTGTTGTTTTCTGTCAAACTTTAGCATGAATCAGCCATAGGTATACATATGTCCCCTTCCTCTTGA
This sequence comes from Raphicerus campestris, assembly GCA_006410735.1. NCBI lineage: Eukaryota > Metazoa > Chordata > Mammalia > Artiodactyla > Bovidae > Raphicerus > Raphicerus campestris. The sequence goes on along the minus strand of SJYW01041080.1, from coordinate 639,694 downwards.
ACCTCCCTCCCATCTCCCTCCCCATCCCACCCCTCTGGGTTGATACAGAGCCCCTGTTTGAGTTCCCTGAGACATACAGCAACTAGAGAAAGCCTGTGCAGCGATGAAGACTCAGCACTGCGCGGGCTTTCTCTAGCTGCGATACGTGGGGGTTACTCTCTAGTTGCGGCGCGGGCTTCACATTGCAGTGAAAAGCACGGGCTCTGGGGCGCGCGGGCTTCAGTTGTTGCAGCATGGGGGCTCAGTAGCTGTGGCTGCCAGGCTCTAGAGCACAGGCTCAATAGTTGTGGGGCACAGGCTTAGTTGCTCTGTGACATGTGGAATCGTCCTAGATCACGGATCGAACCCATGTCTCCTGATTTGGCAGGTGGATTCTTTACCACTGAGCCACCAGGGAAGCCCCAGTAAATACATTTTTAAGTCTCATTACCCAGGAGACACGGATGGGGAAGGGAGAGTAGGGTAGGAAGACTGTGACAATGTATATTTTGTAATATGTTTTTATTCAGGCTCTTGCAAGTTGACATCTCCTTTCAGCTCAAAGGCATTGACCTGCAGACGATTCATTCCCGAGAGCTTCCAGACTGTTACGTCTTTCAGAATATGGCAAGTATCTATTTCACTAAGCCACTTTTTATCCTTTTTCTTGACTCCTTTTGTAGGTGCAGAGTATACAGTGCACCTGCCTATAAATGTATTAGACAAAAGTATGTTTAAAACAGTTTGAATGCCATGCTATAGCATCATTGGTCCAGAGGCTGTGACTTCTAAAAATGAGGCAAACCTGTTCCAACTTTTTAAAACTAGATTTCTGGGTTGAAAAGAGGAGTTTTCAAAGTGGACTTTGACTTCCTACTCTCCTAATACTTTTTTTTCTTTAGTTTATGACCAATGCTTTGAGTGTCTATGTTTTTCCTTTTTTCAAAGGAAGGTCTTTGCAAATGTTGTAGCAAATGTTTTCAGACCTCAAGGCAGGAACTGCCCCCTCGATCTGAAGTCAAGTCTGCAAAGCATCAATTGCTGCAGCTTTTACGTTTGGACGGGTGGCCATGTGCCATGGAATCCTTCCTTCCTACCTTCTTTCTTCCCTACCTCCCTCTTTCCTCATTCCTTTTCTCATGTTTGGTGATGGGCAAAAATGAATGCTAAACTGGCTGTTATGTGTTATTGCTGTTTTAGCAGTTCAGAAGTGTGCTTCATTTAACAACAATTGCTAAGTGCTCTATGAGTCCCTACAAGGCAGCAGGCAGGTTGTCATGCTCTGTGGGGTCACACAGAGTGAGCCACAACTGAAGCAACTTAGCAGCGGCAGCAACCTCACTTCTATACCTATGAGCTAGGACTAAACTTCCACTAGTCCTGGCATTCAAAGCTTCATTCCCTCCAGGAAGGCCCTGAACATGCTTCTCTTAAGTCCTAATATACTCTGTATGTGTCACTTATACACTTTAAATGCTTGATATATAATGTGGAAGACTGAGGGCATTTGGAAATCTTAAATTCAACCTGTAACCTTGGAGCAGTCTTTGCCACATCTGAAAGCATTGTATATAACACTCCTGAAAACATTGTATGTAGTGCTTGAAGCAAATAGAAAAATAATCTCTAGCATAGTAAAAGCCTAGAATCTCATACACAAAGAACTACATTGAAGCAAATGCTTATAAATTCCACTCAGGGTAATAAGTGACATCTTTGTGTTCTCTTGTTAGAAATTGGTGGTGAATTCTCATTTTCGTTCCTCAGACCATTTGGCTGTTTTGTATTAGGGTTTCAATGAATCTGAGTGTAGATTTAGTAGAATTTCATGTATACACCCCTTGAACCAGCACCTTTTTGGCACCAGGGACCAGTTTCGTGGAGAACAATTTTTTCGCAGACTGGAAGAGGCAGCACTCAGGAAAGATGGTTTTGGGATGATTCAAGTGCATTACATTTATTGTGCACTTCATGTCTATCATTATTACATCAACTTTACCTCAGATCATCAAATATTAGATCCTGGAGAATGGAGACCCCTGCTTTGGACCACAGTTTTTCATTAATAATAGGAAGTTGTGTAGGAATCATGTGATGAGGACATTTTTCATTGGTCTGATTCTTTTTGGATCAGTGCACCATTTGGATGCCATTGATATTTTAAGCAGAACTGATCTAACGCGTCATACTTTCTGCTGGGTTGTAACCTCTTCATCTGTTTGTGTCTCTAGATAATCTTTGACAATAAAGCTCACAGTGGCAAAATCAAAATCTATTTTAACATTGATGCCAAAATCGAGGAGTGTAAAGACTTGAAAATCTCTGGATCTAGTAAGTATGTTACATGCTAGCCCATTGTGGATTGTGAATGATCTTTAACACTTCATCTGGGGATTTGGGGTGTATAAAGAGTTTACTTAGATGATAAGAAGAAAGAGCTCCAGAAAACCACACTTTGAATGTTTGCTTCTGTCAAGCATATTCTGAAGCTTTGCATTTTTGTTCAGTTCAGCAAATGTGGATTATAGGGCTCATAGGAGAGGCCGTGTTGCCCAGTATTTAGGAGCACTTTCTGGAGCCTGACTGCCTGGGCTTGGGTTTTGGTTCTATCTTCTGTGCCTTTGATCTTGGACAAATTCCTTCAGCTCTCCACGTCTCACTATCTTTCTCTGAAAAGTGAGAATAACAATAGTACTTACTTTCCATGATGTTGAGTAGTAAATGAATAACTATGTAAAGTGAGCAGTGAGAGCCAGAGTTGGCAGACAGTCATTGCTAGCACTCTGGAAAAGCAAGAAAACACCTCCGTGAGGGACACTGACATGCTTAGAACATCTCTAGCTTGTCCTGGATCAGAGTAAGTGGTGGAGGCACAAGATATGGCTCTCAAAACAGCAAAGGTTCATTCTGATGGGCGGAGCAGGCCATACAGTAAAAAAACGCTTCTGGGAAAAGATCTGATTTGCCCTGAGCCTGTGACAATGGAGCAGGATCGAGGCCTTCAGAGCCCAGAGAGTAGCCTGTACAAACCTGGGTCAGTTACTCAGTCATCACTCATAAAACACTTCTTGATCCACAAGCTGAAGTGGGCTCCTGAGACCCCTTTCTCATTGAGGGGTTTGGATGATGTTAATGATAGGTGGTCAGTGTATTTTCATTTACAAGTTTTGTTTAACTGAACCTGCCTTTGACCAAATCTTAGAACAAAATAAAATGTAAAATGCTCGTGATTCCTGATGATTTTGAATTAGTTTTATTTATTTATTTCACTTCTATTTGCATTTATTTTTTGTGCCTTTATCCCCAGGCCATTAGGTTTTGTTTCTTCAGTTTCTTCCGGGGTATCTTTTTCTTCTGCACAGCCTCCTCTTCTGGTTTAGGAACAGTCTGTCCTTTTTCAGTAAGGATCATCTCAGTATGGCAGGAGAGCTCATGTAGGGGTTGACCGACTGTAAGTCCTGTGCCGCATCCTGGGGGCTTTGTTCACTTGGATGTGCTCAGTGACCAGGGGATCTACATCTAAGCCCTTACGTTCAGCATTACTCTGAATTTTTGAGCATGTGTAGTAAAAATTCAGCACTCTTTTTGGGCCACCGACCCTGCATCCAGCTCCACTGTTTGGCCTGTGCACACCTACCAACTCCACCGATGTAACGACAGAACGGCACACATTGCTTCTTTCAAGTGACATCCATCCTTTAGATACTTGGTGGCTTTCCAGATATACATACTCTTTATGGCCTGGGCAGTTTCACGAGTGTTCTTCAAGTGAACACGAAGATTGAACCTCTTGATTTGCATGATTTTGTGGGGTTTTCTGGGTCGAGTGAATAGCGCACCATTTTTAGGGGTCACCGTATTCGTTTTAAATTAGACTAATTTTGTGGCTTTTCAGCTATATAATACATGTGTGTGCGTGCGTGTGTGTGACTGTGTGTGTGTGTGTGTGTGCGCGTGCGCTCCGTCTTGTCTAACTCTTTGTACTCCCATGGACTGTAGCCCACCATTCCTCTGTCCGTGGAATTTTTCCAGGCAAGAATACTGGAGTGAGTTCCCATTTCCTCCAGGGGATCTTCCNTAGTTTTAAATTAGACTAATTTTGTGGCTTTTCAGCTGTATAATACATGTGTGTGCGTGCGTGTGTGTGACTGTGTGTGTGTGTGTGTGTGCGCGCGTGCGCTCCGTCATGTCTAACTCTTTGCAATCCCATGGACTGTAGCCCACCATTCCTCTGTCCATGTAATTTTTCCAGGCAAGAATACTGGAGTGAGTTACCATTTCCTCCAGGGGATCTTCCCCACCGAGGGATCGAACTCACTCTCTTGTGTCTCCTGCATTGGCAGGTGGGTTCTTTGCCATTAATGCCAGCTGGGCTGATGATTCTGAAGTTTTGGCTTTGTAGTTCCATTTGCTGGCTCACCCTCTGATCAGAATACACACTTTTAGTTTCTGTTAAAAAGTGGTTACTACTCCTCAGCATTCCCCGTACAGAAAGGGGATGTGAATTTCCCAAGCCCAAGTGTAGGCTGCAACTATTTTATGTGAACAAAGCTAACCCTTGTCATATAGGAAATGTGGTTTGGAATAGTTGTTTGTCCAAATAAGTGAGTTAAACAGGTTTGCCAGGCCCGGGTTTCCTTCCTCCCTGCAGGCACCCTGACCACACTGGGAAGTGTTCTGAGCCTCTGTTCAGAAGAGAGGAGCTCCAGCTCTCTCTTGTGGCCAGTGGGGAGAAACACAATCTCACAGCTAGAAATATTTACATATTCTTCTTCCAAAGCTGCACCCTATAAAACTAGGTTCCATGACCAGGAGAGAACAAATTTAAAATAATGTGACAAGTCTTAGAAAGCTGAAGTTTGGAAAACAGCTTAGAAAATGGATTTTTTTTTCCTTCTGTGTAGGAAGCTGTCTGGTGAATTGATTGCCCTGGTTTTTGGGGAGGCGGACCAAGGCAAGGGTGACATCTTGGGGGGGGTCCTTGTGCTATTTGCAAAACATTCTGAGGTTCGTTCACATCCATACACTTCCCTTGACACTTCTCTAGCTTTGTCGTTAATTGTTATCTCAAGGTGAAATAAAAGAGGATATCCAAAAAAAGAGAGAGAGAGGATGGCCATTTTCACATACAAACTCAGGTTGCCTTTTATGACTTCTAATACCCATTCCCACTAACCTTCATGTTAACTTGATTTTGTGAATGTAGCCATCTGAGCCTGGGAGCTGGAAGGGATGTGTACTGACAGACAGGACTCCCCTTCGATAGGTGGTGTAAATGAATGTCCCAGGGAAAGGGCTTCAGTGTGTGTCACACAGGGGGCAGTGGTAGTGTGTGGGGGGCTTCTCAGGGCCCTGGAAGGACTGGGTGGTGGGGTCGGATTTCTCTACCAGGTTGCCAGAGCAACTCTCTGGACTAGAGTTTTGCAAACCCAGTTTTGGGAACTGTTCTTGTGGGAATAACATCGTCAGTAGAATAAGAAAGCAGTTAAGATGTTTGGGCTTCCCTGGTAGCTCAAATGGTAAAGAATCTAACTGCAATGCAGGAGACCTGGGTTGGATCCCTGGATCAGGAAGATCCCCTGCAGAAGGAAATAGAAATTCACTCCAGTATTCTTGCCTGGAGAATTCCACAGACAGAGGAGCCTGGTGGGCTACAGTCCATGGGGTTGCAAAGAGTTGGACATGACTAAGCTACTAACATACACATGATGTTTATAAAATGCTTTTTGTAACATGTCAAAGTAATCTCAATAAATCAAATTTTAAAAATACAATACTTGTTTCTCTGTTATGAGCGACGATTTATCTTCTTAGTTCCAGGCCTCAGTTTTCTTAACTGTAAATAAGGCCCCATTCAAGCGGTCTTAGAGATTTTATTCTAGTTATAGGTCAGAAAAGAAGTACTAGATGCTGTGCTTGCATTTTTTTTTTAAGATTTCAGCCCCGTCTTTCCAAGAACTGCTCCTATTCTCTCTGCCTCATTCATGGATCCAAAAAACAAAAAATGGTGGTCTGGATTTTGGTCAGGTTGTGTTCTTACCTACCTATTAGGTAGGATCTCGAGATAACTTAAACTTGTGAAGTGGAAAATGCTGAAGAGGGAGGTAAGTGCCCCATGTGAGGCACTAACGAGCACTTGATAGGGATCGTTTGCCTGATTGCCTAACAGTGCATGAAACTGGTACAGCTGTGCTCCCACGTGGTACCCCAGGCCCCCGAAGCTGAGCAAGGCTGGACAACTCGATCAGTGACATTTACTAGCTGGCCACACACGCAACCCACTGGATGAGCTGCTCTCAGACACGTGCCCAGATTGCTCACGCCATTATTATCTCTAAATCTGTGAACACACTCCCGTCTTCCTCTTCAGTGCCTTCTCTGCAGAGAAGAGGCCTTTCTCCATCTGGCTCCTGAGTGTGTCTCTTCTCCTAATTCCCAGACTTGCCACCCTGCTGCCCGCATCCCTCATCCTTCCTAGTCTGCATTCCTGTCTGTCATCTCTGATGGGCTGGAACCCACGGTTTAAGTCGCCACCAAGTCGTCCTCTCTAGTCATGAGTGTCCAGACTGAGCCACTGGACCCAAGACAGAAAAGAGGTCATTCTTGATCAGTCCTTCCTTACTCCCTAAGTCCCACTGAATCTCTCTTTTTCATCTCTTGCTACTTTCTGCCTTATCCTTCTGTGTCTTCTCTGCCTCTGACATTGCTCAAACCTTCACAAATTCCAACTTAGACTATCGTAGTCTTCTTATGTTCTGCTGGGGTCACTATACTTATCTGTAAGCATGCTGAAGCATTATGCTAAGCACAGGCTTTGTAGTGTTGAACAAAATATATCCAGTCCCGGATTCCCAGAACCAATTATGTAGTGGGGAAGATGAACATCGAATGGGATAGTAACTGCTCTGTTTGTTATTACGTGTATGGGGCAGTTCTAGGTGCTTTCATATATGAACTTACTCGATCTTCATGACAGCCCTATAAAATAGGTTGTTTTTTTTTTTCATTGTACCAATTGTTTTGGATGAGGAAACTGAGGCAACTTCCCCAAGACTCCACAACTTCCAAGTGCAGAGTCGAGATTCAGAGCCAGGTCTCAGGTTCCAGAGATTATCCTTTTTCACTTTTTGTGTGTCTTGCTGTGCTGTCTTTAAATATGCAACGAGTTCAGTGACCATCAAGCAAAGGGGATTGAATAAAGCTATAGGTGTGTATACCTGTGGACAGGG
>SJYW01041080.1:603206-621292 GCA_006410735.1 Raphicerus campestris | reverse complement strand
CAAGAGAGGGGCCCCCGCTCCGCAGTGAGAGGGGCCCCCGCTCCACAAGAGAGGAGCCCCCAGCTCCGCAAGAGAGGGGCCCCCGCTCCACAGTGAGAGGAGACCCCACTCCACAAGAGAGGGGCCCTCGCTCTGCAATGAGAGGGCCCCCCGCTCGGCAGTGAGAGGGGCCCCCGCTCCGCAGTGAGAGAAGCCCCTGCTCCGCAATGAGACGAGCCCCCTGCACATCGCAACTAAGAGTACAGCCCCTGCTCACTGCAACTAGAGAAAAGCCAGGGCAACAGTGAAGACCACACATGGCCAAAAAAAAGTTAATACTGAGACCTAATAATAGGAAAAAACTCAGTGCAGAGAAATGTGCCTTGCTTTGTTCTCTACAATAGCAAACATGATTAGGATGTCCAGTGAAAGGGAAATAGTTACAGTTGACATTTCCAACAAATGATCTCTGGGTATGAATAATACAAGATTATGTTAGGTAGAAAAGAAAGAAAAATCTGATCCAAAATTGTCAGGTGACTTGGCCACAAATATATAAAAAGTCATTGGAAAAGACCCTGATGCTGGGAAAGACTGAAGGCAGGAAGAGAAGGGGGCAACAGAGGATGAGATGGTTGGATGGCATTATTGACTTAATGGACATGAGTTTGAGCAAACTCTGAGAGACAGAGGACAGGGAAGCATGGGTGCTACAGTCCATGGGGTTGCAGAGTCAAACATGACTTAGCAGCTAAACAACAACATGAAGAGTGCAAAGGAAAAACACTGAGAGAGGTGTCAAATTATCTTTGTGAATGTAGAGGAGAGTTTTGAGTAACAATTTGCAATGCATGGTATTCCAGGTGCCCTAAAGCGAATGTTAATCATAATAGCAATGGCAGCAACAATGTCTTCAAGGAAAACAGCTAAGTAGATACTTCTCTACTTCCTTGGCTAGCAAATCTCAGACTACTTTTGGTCTCCCCCCTCCACAGTTTGAAAATCTGAACACGGTTGCTGAGTGTCTGTTTTCTCTGGTCAACGGTGATGACATGTATGCGACCTTTGCTCACATCCAGCAGAAGAGCCACTTGGTGTGGCTGTTCAGTCGCCTGTATCTATATTCCTTCATCAGCCTTTTCATATACATGATTCTCAGCCTTTTCATTGCAATTATTACAGACTCTTATGACACCATTAAGGTAAGTAGTTACCATTATTTCCTACCAAAAACGATTGCAAATTCTGTTTAGATTGGAACATAGGAAAATACTATAGTTTTTTACTTACTTAAAATACTATAGTTTTACTTAGATTTTTGGGATTTTTGTAGAAAAGAAACTTTTTAGATACCAGAGGTTCATTTTAAATATGCATTTAGGACATTGTTCTTGGTGCCCAGATTGGGGTGGACTGGTTTGGAGGTATAGTGGGAAAGAGAAAGGAAATGGGTAAAGATGGGCCTGCCTGCCTACGAAGTCACTTCAGTTGTGTCTGACTCTAAATGACCCTATGGACTATAACCCGCTAGGTTTCTCTGTCCACGGGATTCTCCAGGCAAGAATACTGGAGTGGGCTGTCATACCCTCCTTCAGTAGATCTTCCCGACCCAGGGATTGAACCCCCATCTCCTGCATTGCAGGCAGATTTTTTACCACTGAGCCACAGGGGAAGCCCGTGAGGATGGGCTGAACTTGGTAAATCAGGTAGCTGGGCTGTGGATCTTAGTGCTTACGGGCATCCGTGCCTGTCCTGGAACTTCAGCTTTGAGTGCTAAGTTTCAGTGATTAGGGGTGACCATCTTCCTGACAACTGGCCCCATGTGGGCACACCTCAAACACTGGATGCCACTCGTGTGATGCAGGTTTCCTTTAAGTTACAAAATCTAAGGCTTTTGTGGCTGTTTAGCTTCCTACCTTCCTAAGCTACCCAATGGACCCTGTGTCCTTTCAGACTGGGTCCATTTAACTGGTCTGTAGCATGAGGGAAGTTCCGTAGCCTCGGGCGGTGGTGTCTCCACAGCAGGTGGTCGTGCTTGGAGCCAGCACCCTGTTTGGGGCCAGCATCTGAGCAACCAGGGATTCCATGTCCATGTCCTATGGTGTTGTCTTCTTGAACCTTCTCAGACTATCCCAGAAGAAGCCAGGTCCGTTGGAAATACTCCTGAGCATTTTGTGCAGAAGGAGACACATGTTTCTGTAGGAATGGGTGGCTGGCTGCAGGGGGGCTGGCCGTGGGGAGAGGAGCCAGGCCTGCTCAGTGTGGGTTCTGTCTTTCGATGTGGCAGTGTCCCTATGAGGGTGTCAAGCCTTGGTGACCTGGTGGATGATTTCACTGAACATGAGGGGAGGGGTCTCTCAGAGTCTCTGTGTCTGTCTGGAGGAACCTACTGCCTTCTACCTCACTAAGCGACCAGCTTCTATAAAACTTCCCAGCCCAACTCCATATGGGCAGTGTGGGAAAGGGGAGGTTTCTCCTGGGCTTGCAGTGAATACGAAGCTTTAGACTGCTATTTCTTTCACTCCTTTAATTAACATACCTCTAGGCTTCCTTGGTGGCTCAGTGGTAAAGAATCAGCCTCCCAGTGCAGGAGACGGGTTTAGATCCCTGGGTCGGAAAGATCTCCTGGAGAAAGAAATGGCAACCCAGTCTAGTATTCTTGCCTGTGAAACCCCAAAGACAGAGAGCCTGGTAGGCTACAGTCCATGGGGTTGCAAGAGTCAGGCACGGCTTAGCAACTTATTCATAACAACAACAACCCTTCCCCCACTAAGGCTTGCTTTCTGGAGTTTTCCTCTGAATGGCTTTCTGTTCCCATGGTGGCCCTGGCTTGGCTTTCAAGGGTCCCAGAGATTGATTGATTATTGTTAATATCAGTTCTTAGATCCGAGCTTGCAACGTGGGAGAGTTTTATTTTAGTAGAGGTGGGTTTTGTTCGTTGACAAAAGGAGCAATTTCTCATGCTGTATAAATAAGGTAACCACACTGTGTACTTTTTAAAGAAATACCAACAGAATGGGTTTCCTGCCACGGATCTTCAGGAATTCATGAAGGAGTGTAGTAGCAAAGAGAAGTGTCAGGAAGAGTCACCAGCCTTCCTGTCCAGCATCTGCTGTCTGAGGAGGTCAGTATTGTGTCGAATCAGGTCTCCATGCTCCCAGGATGAGAAGCTCCGTTGCCTTAACAAAGAGTCCTCCCAGGGCAAACGCTGCAACTCAGAAATCAGCTGATTGGAGGAAACAATGCAGCCCTCCTTTTTTTCCTCCCACTGCACTTGGCTTTAGAAGTCTATTGTTTCTTATAAAACAAGGTACAAAGGTACATGACATGGTTAGAATCTCTTGGGAATGTTAAAGCCTGTTATGAGAAGGCATGAACTATGTCCCTGAAGTTAAGAGGGTGGNAAATACTCCTGAGCATTTTGTGCAGAAGGAGACACATGTTTCTGTAGGAATGGGTGGCTGGCTGCAGGGGGGCTGGCCGTGGGGAGAGGAGCCAGGCCTGCTCAGTGTGGGTTCTGTCTTTCGATGTGGCAGTGTCCCTATGAGGGTGTCAAGCCTTGGTGACCTGGTGGATGATTTCACTGAACATGAGGGGAGGGGTCTCTCAGAGTCTCTGTGTCTGTCTGGAGGAACCTACTGCCTTCTACCTCACTAAGCGACCAGCTTCTATAAAACTTCCCAGCCCAACTCCATATGGGCAGTGTGGGAAAGGGGAGGTTTCTCCTGGGCTTGCAGTGAATACGAAGCTTTAGACTGCTATTTCTTTCACTCCTTTAATTAACATACCTCTAGGCTTCCTTGGTGGCTCAGTGGTAAAGAATCAGCCTCCCAGTGCAGGAGACGGGTTTAGATCCCTGGGTCGGAAAGATCTCCTGGAGAAAGAAATGGCAACCCAGTCTAGTATTCTTGCCTGTGAAACCCCAAAGACAGAGAGCCTGGTAGGCTACAGTCCATGGGGTTGCAAGAGTCAGGCACGGCTTAGCAACTTATTCATAACAACAACAACCCTTCCCCCACTAAGGCTTGCTTTCTGGAGTTTTCCTCTGAATGGCTTTCTGTTCCCATGGTGGCCCTGGCTTGGCTTTCAAGGGTCCCAGAGATTGATTGATTATTGTTAATATCAGTTCTTAGATCCGAGCTTGCAACATGGGAGAGTTTTATTTTAGTAGAGGTGGGTTTTGTTCGTTGACAAAAGGAGCAATTTCTCATGCTGTATAAATAAGGTAACCACACTGTGTACTTTTTAAAGAAATACCAACAGAATGGGTTTCCTGCCACGGATCTTCAGGAATTCATGAAGGAGTGTAGTAGCAAAGAGAAGTGTCAGGAAGAGTCACCAGCCTTCCTGTCCAGCATCTGCTGTCTGAGGAGGTCAGTATTGTGTCGAATCAGGTCTCCATGCTCCCAGGATGAGAAGCTCCGTTGCCTTAACAAAGAGTCCTCCCAGGGCAAACGCTGCAACTCAGAAATCAGCTGATTGGAGGAAACAATGCAGCCCTCCTTTTTTTCCTCCCACTGCACTTGGCTTTAGAAGTCTATTGTTTCTTATAAAACAAGGTACAAAGGTACATGACATGGTTAGAATCTCTTGGGAATGTTAAAGCCTGTTATGAGAAGGCATGAACTATGTCCCTGAAGTTAAGAGGGTGGGCTGGGCCAGGAAGAGGTCAGAATCCTTCATTTACAGGTGTAGCTCCAGGAAATGTCAAAGATGTTTTCTCCTTTTCACAATTGGTGGTACAAGTAACCTTCCTTGAGCAGAGCAGAAAACCTGCTTGAGAGGGGCTCTCTGTGTCCTTGGCTGCAAACACAAATCAGTTCATCAGTGGCTCTTCGCTCACCATTCATCGGGGCACTTATGTAGTCCAGACCTCAGTGGCAAAACCTCCAAATAGTGGGTTGGGAACTAGAATGGGGGACACATGAGGATAATTTTCTTAACTGTGCCAATGTTTGTTTTCATCTCAAGTCAGAGAGGGGGTTGTTAGCTAGAAGTATCCCTGACTTGTGTATTTTGAGAAGCATTTGCTAAACCAGAGTCCTGAAGGAAGAGGAAGAACATAATTGCTACTTAAAATCACAGGATGTATTTTTCGTTAATCAATTCGTACTGCATCTTGGGATTTGAAATGATATGATGGAGCACTTCTAGATAATGTCTAGTAAATATGAAATGAGATCTTCTGAGAAGAGTTAAGTTTGTACAGTTACATTTTATCCTCTCAAAGCATTAAAGTGCTGCCATGGAATCAGGGATAAAGGGAAATTAATTTTCTTAATAGGCAGCTGCCTCCTAAGGGGTACCTTACATAAGGTACCTTTTCTAATTAGAAAGTTGCTTTTCTAATCTGTAGTTAGCCATAAATTAATAAAAAAATCATCTCAGAATGTAAAATAGTTGTGAACACTGGACAGTAATGGATAGGCTTTCGGTGCTTGATTTTTGGACCTTGGTTTGTACCGGAAAAAGCCCCAGAGGGTTGTTAGATGGTTTCTCGTGCAGCCCTATGAAACAAGTGAAAGATTTAAAGAGTGAACTGCAGGACTGATTGATAAGATTGAGTCTGGCTGGTGAGAATAGAGCAACATCAGCAGGCAGTTTTCCCTAAGATGAACTAAGGCTTGTGGAGAAGGTGTGTCTGGTGTGAAGAAGAGTCTGCTCATAGTGAGCAATGAGAGAATTAGTAGGACGGGAGGGTCAACCAAAGGAAACCAAGTGAAGAACAGGATGTTGAAAGTTTTGAAAAAAGAGGAGATCAAAAATAGAAACAGAAGTGGCCATTACCAAAGATGGCCGTGGGTGAAGTCAGCTTAATCGGTTTTAGCTAAATAATCGGATCAAAGCCTGGAATCCAGGGGGTCTGGCTGGACCCTGCACAGAAACAATGAAGATCATGGGGTCTAATGAAGGAAACGGGTTGTACTGAGGCCTTGGAACAAGTGATGGTTTTGAAATCATTGCAAATTAAATACACCTGGATGTGTTTAACAGCTGGAAACTTAAGAATGAAATAAAATTGAGGAAGGTGATTTAGTTCTATGAGTCTAGGACTCATTTTATGACTGGAGAGTACATGTTGGAGAAGAACCATAAAGGCATCACAAGTGTTGGTGTCTGGGCCCCCTCCAGTGCCCATGACATGCAACCCAAGCATCACAGCTGTGCCTCCTGCAGAGCATGGCCAGGTTGCTCTTCAACCAAGCAGCCCAGCAACCACCACAGACTCATTCTCTCTTGCATACTTGACAGAGCCTCCAGCCTGACAGTCAGAACACTGGGGCTTTCGTTTTGGATCCTGCCAGTTACTGAATGTGTCCTATGGCCTTTCCTAAGCCTCTGGGTCCCTCTGGTGTCATCAGGGTGGAACAAGTAGCCTCTGCAACCTCTTCTGGTTCTATGGGGAGGTATGCTTCTGCTGGTTCTCTGGAGGGGTGTGCTGGTTTGAGAAGATGCAGTTAATCTTTCCCCTTCTCTACCATAGTGAAGGAGGAAAATCTGCAGTTCTAGCCATGGAGATGGAGGGTGGACAGCTCCTCAAAATTGCCAGAAGCATCTAGTCAAACCCCAATTAATGTAAATTGTCCTTAAGTTTTCTTCCACTTATATGTTGCACTCAGCATGTCAGTAACTACGTATGCCTACATGATAGAGCATGTATTCCTGTTCCATCTCAAAGAGTTTCAAGTTATTGCTCTCTTTTCTCTACTTCTCCCCCTTTCTGTTGCAGGAATAGAAGTGATGACCATTTGATACTTATTAACTAAAATCCTCCTGCTGCCGATGATCAAGTTTCAGGTCTCCATACTGAATGACAATGTAGAGGGACCCCAAATGGCTTGGACCAGCACTTCCAAAAATACTGATTGTGGATGGGGAAAGAGGACTGACTGTCAGCTGGCTGAACAGAACTGAAGTTCCAAAGTTCCTTTTTATAAACTTGAATGATGAAGAATAGACCACAGTCACCTCCTAGGCATTAGTGTCAGCACAGTGACAGTGAAATTCTGTCTTGGTGTTTTAAATTATGATACCGTATTTCAGAGGGTGTAAAACAATGGTATTTAAAGCCATGTATTTGAAGATGTGAGTTTATCATCAAATATGGGTTTGTCTTAAAAGTGATTCTTGGGTTAGAAGACACTTATTAATCCATTGTCTGCACAAGACAGAAATTGGTTGCAATACCAACTTAGAAACTCAACGCTGGAGAACTATTAAGCCATGTAAAGATTACACTTAAATCAACAAAAAGACCTCTTGCAGTGGACATTTCTTGGCCTATGTTTTCCTATGGTCTTCTCAGAATGATCTGAAGAAACTGTTGGTAAAGTCAGTGGGAAGAATTGGAAACAAAGTCATTTGGACACCTTGTCACTTGTGCTCCTTGCTGACTGTACACCCAGGACATGTGGACATTGTACTACAGCAGTGGCCGCTCCTTTTAACACCTGAACTCCACTGTGGTGGGAATTTACCCTTGTCAAGCAAGGAAGGTGGTATTTTTTTTCCAAAATAAATTTAATTTTATCATAACATATGGAACTATTGGGCTTCCCTGGTGGCTCAGACAGTAAAGAATCTGCAATGTGAGAGACCTGGGTTTGATCCCTGGGTTGGGAAGATCCGCTGGAGAAGGGAACAGCTACCCACTCCAGTATCCTTGCCTGGAGAATTCCATGGACATAGGAGCCTGGCAGGCTACAGTCCATGGGGTCACAAAGAGTCAGACACAGTTGAGGTCTGTACACAAAATATTTTGCTAAACGTATCATTTTAGTTATAAATTTCTTTACTTGTTAAAAAAATGTTGTTATATTCAAGTTTTAAATTAAAGACTATTTAACCCATGTTTCTAGGGTCATCCCCATGCAGAATCAGTGTGCAATTAGCTCACTTATTCACCCTGAACATACCCCCACTACATCATTTATCCCTGAATAGAATTGCTATTAATGCCTCTTATACAATTTGAATTGAAGATTAATGATGGTCTTTCATGCTCATGTTTTTCTTTCACTGGCTTTCATGTTTCCTTTTATTTCTTTTCCCTCCAGCTGAACAAAACCCTTTCAGGAAGAAAAATCTTTTTTCAAGGTTACCCTGTGTCTGTGGAAACATTGTTTTCTCTCTTTTTAAAGATTTTAAACAATTGTCACCTTGACAACTCTATTATCTATTTGGATTTTATTGAACAATATTTTCTTATAACTCTGCTAATAGACATATCTGGGACAAACCATTTTCTTTCCTTTCCTAGGCTCCCACTTGGAGAGTTCACTGTGAAAGTCAGGAGACTCATTCTTTCTGCCTCTTGGTTTCATTATGGGATCCCAGTTCTTATAAAATATACCTCCATGGCTTGCAGTGATTTCNGACATATCTGGGACAAACCATTTTCTTTCCTTTCCTAGGCTCCCACTTGGAGAGTTCACTGTGAAAGTCAGGAGACTCATTCTTTCTGCCTCTTGGTTTCATTATGGGATCCCAGTTCTTATAGAATATACCTCCATGGCTTGCAGTGATTTCCTCAAAGCCTGATGTAACATTCTTAGGCCTGTTGACTTGGGCTGGTAAGAAAAGCTCATGGGTGACTTTCACTTCATTGAACTACTACTAATTTTTTTTAAATGTACTGTTTCTTAACATCTACTTAGTGAAAAATTCAGATCACATTTCTGTCAACTTACCATCTGGTCTTCAAAAGGGATTGCTCACTTTCTTAAAAGCAGTGAAGGAGATAGAGGGACTAATTTGTAGGAATTAATAAATATTTATGATAATGACTTGTGATTAAGATCACTTCATGCATAGATTTAGTTCATACCTGAACTATCTTAGGGGTCAACTATTTTAAAGTTACTGGTGAAGAGTAAGATTTTAATTAAGTAGGACTTTCATTACAGGACTCTCCCTCATCGTCTCCTGCTCCTCCCCATCAAGCCCCTCCCAGGACTTTTCTGGTCCCCCCACTTCTCTCTCCATGCACCCACACTTTCATCATGTGTTCATACCATGTCTAGACAGCTAAAGTCCCAGCTTACCCTGTACTTCAGTGGCTGGGCAAGTTACTTCCAGCTTCTAAGTGATGCAACCTCAACAAACTGTTGGACTGGCATTTAAGTCAGGTAACTCATGTGAAGCTTGACGTTGACTATTGAAACCTGAGCCATTCTCAGTTTTTATTTTCTGCCCCGTTTGTATTAATAAGTAGGTTCCATGGGATCATGGGGGAATGAAGATGTTAAGCCACTTAGTTTGCCAGGGTGCCTGTCCTCCTACATCACCTGAGTCTCCNTTAGTAAAAGCACAATAATGAGTAATTGAGATTTTTACAGACATGTTCAAAAAATGGTGGATAAAGCTTTCTAATACTAACAACCCATCCTAGGACCATAGATTTATAATAATACCTTACAGTTCCATAGCACTAAATGTTTACAAAGGGCTTTTTACATACATTATTTAATTTCATTCTGACAACAATCTTGCACTAGATAGAGCAAGTTTTATTATCTCTATTTTATATATGGAGAAATTATGTTCTTTCACAAACCAAAAAACTAAATAAAGTTAATTAAAATGCCCATGCATTATAAGAAATGGATCTGAAACCTGGCATGAGAGGAACTCAGTTTCTGAAACTACCTACTGTTCTGCCTGGAAACTTTCATTTCTTTTATAATTTTTAATATTTAATATGTTAAAATAATTGCTGATACATGAAAGTCAATGTCCTCAACCTGCAGAGAGCCCTCACTGAAATCTATATTTCCTTGTGCTGCTCTTTGCAATCAGGATTTAATAAATAAAACAGTACTAGCACTCAATATGATTTGCTTTTTTTTTTTACATTGCTGAAAATTGTAAGCAGCTTAAAATCTTTTAGATTGCTATGGTTTAATTTAAAATGAGAGACAGAAGAAACAAACTTAGTAATTCTAGATCTGATTTATCTGGGAAATGGGATAGAAAGGGGTTATTATTTTTTTCCAGTAGGAATACTTCTCTAAAGTTTGCACAGGAAGACCTTTTCATAGGCAAAACAGCCCTTGTTTTTTTAAGCAAAGTCTTTTCTTGGAGAATACATATGTGGTGATTCTCTTTATTTCAAATAACACTTTTTGCCTTCAGTCCTCTTGCTGGGTATTGATAGAGTCTTTCTTTTGGTTAATCTTTTCCTATCATATATTCCTTATCATTATGACTTAAATATTTCTCATTCAAATAGCATGTGGCTGGATTTGTTGGCTCAATCAAAGTTTCTATATATAAACTGGATAGTTTATTTTGCTTATATTGCTGTGACAATAAATATATTTGAACATATTTGTACAATCCTAATTTTTGTTTTTCATAAATTATGCTCTTTTCCCCTTGTTTCTTTCCTCCTATTGGATTAATGGAGCTTTTCTTTATTCGCTTCTATTCCTTTTCTTTTGGTATTTACTCTTAACTTTTGCACCTTTTACCTGACTTAGAACAGTCTCGAGTTAATCAAAATCTTGATGTGTCTCTTCAAAGTTTCAGGTCACCTTCATTTTCCATTTACTGTCTGTCTTAGATGATTTTCTTGTCTAGCAATTTCCTTTGCTACCTCCCTTCCCTCATTAATTATTATTTTTACTTATTGTCTGGTACAGACAATGTTTTCATAGTAAAAATGTTCTTTGCAAACCACTTCCTCTTTCTGGGTTTAATTTCCTTCTTCCTTGAGTAGCTCTTTAATTGAGTCTCAATCTTCATTTGAAAAACATTTTTATGTTTCATATGTAACTCAGTTTTCAATATGTAACTCTTTACCAGAAACTCAATTAAATGGTAATGGTATTCCACTGTCCTGCTGCTGCTGCTGCTGCTGCTGCGTCGCTTCAGTCATGTCTGACTCTGTGCGACCCCATAGACAGCAGCCCACCAGGCTCCCCCGTCCCTGGGATTCTCCAGGCAAGAGCACTGGAGTGGGCTGCCAATTCCACCATGCTAGTCTCTTGTTATTGAGAACTGTTATCAGTCTAAGTAATCTGTCTTTTCTCAATGGTGGCTTTTAAGGTTTACTCATCTTTACTACTTCAGTGTGTGTGTGTGTTTAAACATTTACTTGTTTAAGGAAGCTGTGGTTCTTGAATCAAAAATGCATGTCTTTGTTCAACTGAAAAATACTGAATCATTAGTTTAAAAACAATAGTATTTCTTTCTGCTCATTCTTTCTTATCTGCCTTTCTGATTACAAACCTGTTGAACTTTCTCTTTTTGGTATCTCCTAACTTTCTTTAAAGGCTTTCCTGGTGGCTCAGTGGTAAAGAATCTGCCTGCCAATGCAGGAGGAGAAGGAAATGTCAACCTACTCCAGTATTCTTGCCTGGGAAATCCCACGGATAGAGGAGCCTGGCAGGCTACAGTACACGGGATCGCAAAGAGTAGGATACAACTTAGTGACTAAACAACAAGGATCTGTCTTTCACATTTTAATCCCCTTTATTCTTTCTGCTACAGTGGTAGCTCAGCTGGTGAAGAATCCACCTGCAATGCAGGAGACCCCAGTTCGATTCCTGGGCTGGGAAGATCTGTTGGAGAAGGGATAGGCTACCCACTCCAGTATTCTTGGGCTTTCCTGTGGCTCAGCTGATAAAGAATCTGCCTGCAATGCAGGAGATCTGGGTTGGGAAGATCCCCTGGAAAGGGAGAAGCTACCCACTTCAGTATTCTGGCCTAGAGAATTCCAAGGACTGTATATTCCATGGGGTCACAAAGAGTCACATACGACTGAGTGGCTTTCATTTTGGTGGCTCAGATGGTAAAGAAGCCATCTGCAATGTGGGAGACCTGGGTTCCATCCCTGCACTGGGAAGATGCCCTAGAGGACGGCATGGCAACCCACTCCAGTATTCTTGCCTGTAGAATCTCCATGGATGGAGGAGCCCCACAGTCCATGGGGTCACAAAGAGTCAGACATGACTGCTCACAGCACAGTATATAATGAATTTCTTTAGAATAGCATTCAGTTCATTAATTCTCTTTTCAGTGGTTTTAAAATTTTTGTTCAAGTGGTTCATTGAGTTCTTTTTTTTCTTTGCAGGGACTCAGTTTTTCTTTCCTAGATGTTCTTTTTGGTTTTCTTTTTGTACTGATTTATTTTCTTTTTAGAGTGTCTTGCTGTATGTTCAACGTCTTGCATGAGCTGACCTCATAAGATGTAAACAAAATATAAATGTAACGTTTCTCTTAATTCCCATTTAAACCTGATGCATGCTGAGGTCTTTTCCCTGCCTTTTGGGTGAAGTCATACACAAGTCTCATAAATATTATAGTTATCATTAGATACTTAGGCATCCTGCGATTACTTTTAGACACAAGAACAATGATAAAAAGACAACTCAATTTTAAGATGAGCACAACACTTGAACAGAAATTTTAAGAATATAAATGAATGCTAATAAGCACATGAAAAGAGGGTGAAAAGTCACCAGAGAAACATAAAACTGCCACGAGATGCCACTTCACACACACTATAATGACCAAAATCAGAACGACAAAGAAAACCAGTATTGGCGAAAAGTGAACCAGTCGGGAGTCTTACATATTGCCAAAAAGAGCATTAAATGGTACAGTCTTTTGAAAACCTGTTTATTAATAGCTGTTCCGTGACTCAGCAATTCTACTTGTGGTTCTCTATGCAAAAGAAATGAGAGCATGTGTCCATAAAAGTCTCGGATGGCAGTATTCAGAGCAGTCTTATTTATAGTAGCCCCAAATTAGAATTAGCACAAATGTCCATTAACAGGTGAATACATTTTTATATATCTATACAGTGGAATGCTACTCAGCAACAACAAAAGCAATGAACTACTGATACAGCAACAACTGGGGTGAATGTCAAAAGTATTAAGCTGAATGAGAGACGCCAGATATAGCATGTGATTCTATTTATATGAAGCTCCAGAACAAAGAAAACTAAGACCTAGTGATCGAAATCAGAATGTCAGGGATTCACTGGAAAAGGGTCCCAGAGAAGTGCTGCTCTTCTTTTTCTGTCTTTTTTAGTTAGACGTTTAGGTCATTGATTTTTGAACTTTCTTTCTTTCTAATATCTGTACTTAAAGCTAAATACTGTTTTGGCTGTAGCCCATAAATTTTGGTATGTAATGTATCCATTATCATTCAGTTCAAAATATTTTCTAAATCCTCTTGTGATTTCTTCTTTGACCAATAGGCAATTTTCTGCATGTTGCTTAGTTTATAGATACTTGGGGATTTTCTAGGTATCTTTTTGTTACTGGCTTCTAATTGATTACCATTTCATCCAGAGAATTATCTCAGTCCTCTTAGATTCATTGAAACTTGTTGTATGATTCAGAAAATGGTCTAACTGCGATGGTTACATGTGCACTTAAAATTACATGTATTTTGTAGTTGGAGGGTATAATGTTTAATAAATGCCAGCTGGGTCAGGTTGGTTGATAGTGTTGTTCAAATCATCTATAATCTAATTTTTTTGTCTACCTATTAGATAATTACAGAGAAATAGATGTTAAAATCTCCAACTATGAGTATGAATTTGTCTATTTCTCCTTTCAGTTCTGTTAAATTTTATTTCATACATTTTGAAGTTCTGTTATTTGATGAATGGATCCTTTTAACATCATGAAATAACCCAGCTTTATTTTTCCGGTAATAATCTCATCTTTAAAAAATTAGTATACTATCTCTTGCTAATTTTCACTTCAATTTGAGATAAGTACATTACTACATTTATAGTTGTAAAGATTGAGTGAGACTGGCCAAGTTTGTATAACTAGTGAGCANTTGCCTGGGAAATCCCACGGATAGAGGAGCCTGGCAGGCTACAGTACACGGGATCGCAAAGAGTAGGATACAACTTAGTGACTAAACAACAAGGATCTGTCTTTCACATTTTAATCCCCTTTATTCTTTCTGCTACAGTGGTAGCTCAGCTGGTGAAGAATCCACCTGCAATGCAGGAGACCCCAGTTCGATTCCTGGGCTGGGAAGATCTGTTGGAGAAGGGATAGGCTACCCACTCCAGTATTCTTGGGCTTTCCTGTGGCTCAGCTGATAAAGAATCTGCCTGCAATGCAGGAGATCTGGGTTGGGAAGATCCCCTGGAAAGGGAGAAGCTACCCACTTCAGTATTCTGGCCTAGAGAATTCCAAGGACTGTATATTCCATGGGGTCACAAAGAGTCACATACGACTGAGCGGCTTTCATTTTGGTGGCTCAGATGGTAAAGAAGCCATCTGCAATGTGGGAGACCTGGGTTCCATCCCTGCACTGGGAAGATGCCCTAGAGGACGGCATGGCAACCCACTCCAGTATTCTTGCCTGTAGAATCTCCATGGATGGAGGAGCCCCACAGTCCATGGGGTCACAAAGAGTCAGACATGACTGCTCACAGCACAGTATATAATGAATTTCTTTAGAATAGCATTCAGTTCATTAATTCTCTTTTCAGTGGTTTTAAAATTTTTGTTCAAGTGGTTCATTGAGTTCTTTTTTTTCTTTGCAGGGACTCAGTTTTTCTTTCCTAGATGTTCTTTTTGGTTTTCTTTTTGTACTGATTTATTTTCTTTTTAGAGTGTCTTGCTGTATGTTCAACGTCTTGCATGAGCTGATCTCATAAGATGTAAACAAAATATAAATGTAACGTTTCTCTTAATTCCCATTTAAACCTGATGCATGCTGAGGTCTTTTCCCTGCCTTTTGGGTGAAGTCATACACAAGTCTCATAAATATTATAGTTATCATTAGATACTTAGGCATCCTGCGATTACTTTTAGACACAAGAACAATGATAAAAAGACAACTCAGTTTTAAGATGAGCACAACACTTGAACAGAAATTTTAAGAATATAAATGAATGCTAATAAGCACATGAAAAGAGGGTGAAAAGTCACCAGAGAAACATAAAACTGCCACGAGATACCACTTCACACACACTATAATGACCAAAATCAGAACGACAAAGAAAACCAGTATTGGCGAAAAGTGAACCAGTCGGGAGTCTNTGAGCACAACACTTGAACAGAAATTTTAAGAATATAAATGAATGCTAATTAGCACATGAAAAGAGGGTGAAAAGTCACCAGAGAAACATAAAACTGCCATGAGATGCCACTTCACACACACTATAATGACCAAAATCAGAACGACAAAGAAAACCAGTATTGGCGAAAAGTGAACCAGTTGGGAGTCTTACATATTGCCAAAAAGAGCATTAAATGGTACAGTCTTTTGAAAACCTGTTTATTAATAGCTGTTCCGTGACTCAGCAATTCTACTTGTGGTTCTCTATGCAAAAGAAATGAGAGCATGTGTCCATAAAAGTCTCGGATGGCAGTATTCAGAGCAGTCTTATTTATAGTAGCCCCAAATTAGAATTAGCACAAATGTCCATTAACAGGTGAATACATTTTTATATATCTATACAGTGGAATGCTACTCAGCAACAACAAAAGCAATGAACTACTGATACAGCAACAACTGGGGTGAATGTCAAAAGTATTAAGCTGAATGAGAGACGCCAGATATAGCATGTGATTCTATTTATATGAAGCTCCAGAACAAAGAAAACTAAGACCTAGTGATCGAAATCAGAATGTCAGGGATTCACTGGAAAAGGGTCCCAGAGAAGTGCTGCTCTTCTTTTTCTGTCTTTTTTAGTTAGACGTTTAGGTCATTGATTTTTGAACTTTCTTTCTTTCTAATATCTGTACTTAAAGCTAAATACTGTTTTGGCTGTAGCCCATAAATTTTGGTATGTAATGTATCCATTATCATTCAGTTCAAAATATTTTCTAAATCCTCTTGTGATTTCTTCTTTGACCAATAGGCAATTTTCTGCATGTTGCTTAGTTTATAGATACTTGGGGATTTTCTAGGTATCTTTTTGTTACTGGCTTCTAATTGATTACCATTTCATCCAGAGAATTATCTCAGTCCTCTTAGATTCATTGAAACTTGTTGTATGATTCAGAAAATGGTCTAACTGTGATGGTTACATGTGTACTTAAAATTACATGTATTTTGTAGTTGGAGGGTATAATGTTTAATAAATGCCAGCTGGGTCAGGTTGGTTGATAGTGTTGTTCAAATCATCTATAATCTAATTTTTTTGTCTACCTATTAGATAATTACAGAGAAACAGATGTTAAAATCTCCAACTATGAGTATGAATTTGTCTATTTCTCCTTTCAGTTCTGTTAAATTTTATTTCATACATTTTGAAGTTCTGTTATTTGATGAATGGATCCTTTTAACATCATGAAATAACCCAGCTTTATTTTTCCGGTAATAATCTCATCTTTAAAAAATTAGTATATTATCTCTTGCTAATTTTCACTTCAATTTGAGATAAGTACATTACTACATTTATAGTTGTAAAGATTGAGTGAGACTGGCCAAGTTTGTATAACTAGTGAGCATGAAAAGTAGAGCATACTCAAGTTAGTTGAGCATCTGACAGAAAATCTTCAAAGTTATAGCTACTTTAATTAATATAGTCTCCTGTAATAAAGTTATATAAAATGTCTTTTTAAAAATCTTTTTGCCTTTCACAATATTTAGCTATTTAATACTTATTCCTACATACATGAATCATTATTCTTATTAATATTCTTGCTTCTCTCATTGTTCTTTACCTCCACTGTATTCATTCCCACCACAATACAACATTATCAAAGTAAGCTATGTCCCAGAAATTAAAAGGAAGCCGAGAATTGAGCTTCTTAAAAAAATATATTCAATTATAGGAAAATAATTTATTATGACATTTTCTTGTCTGTTAGGAAAATATATTTATTAATGACTGCAAGCCCAAGTATAAAATTATGTGATGTGATTATTATAATNACGTTCCAGAAATTAAAAGGAAGCTGAGAATTGAGCTGCTTAAAAAAATATATTCAATTATAGGAAAATAATTTATTATGACATTTTCTTGTCTGTTAGGAAAATATATTTATTAATGACTGCAAGCCCAAGTATAAAATTATGTGATGTGATTACTATAATGTGCTTCTTTCATAAAATCATAGAATCCTATTTTATTTTATATTAAATTATTTGGTTTAAAACTTCTCCACATAAAAAAAGAATGAAAATTTCTCTTGATCTTCTATGTTGAATGAATCAATCNTGACTGCAAGCCCAAGTATAAAATTATGTGATGTGATTACTATAATGTGCTTCTTTCATAAAATCATAGAATCCTATTTTATTTTATATTAAATTATTTGGTTTAAAACTTCTCCACATAAAAAAAGAATGAAAATTTCTCTTGATCTTCTATGTTGAATGAATCAATCCTCTGTTTTAAATGGACTAAAGGTTAATTGCTCAAATCATTTCTGGAGTCCATTCATATCTTACTCTTTTTTGTTATTATTCAAATTATACAAAAACATTAAATATTAACCCAGCCAGTGGCTATAAAATCCAGTTGAAACAATCAGTCCTGGAGATAAGAATGTTAGGGTCATATTACAGCATTCTTTTGCAAAACAAGGAAAAATATTTAGTGCATGGAATGCAGAAAATTCTAACATGATTTATTTACAACTGTTTGCTTTTCCTTTTTCAGGTTTACTAGAATAAATATTTGTGCAGCTGAAAGTGTTGCTGGTAGCAGGTCCTTGATGGCTTCTCAGGGAAAATATGTAGTGGTAGCTTGAGCGTCAGGTTTGGGAGTAGAAGCTGGCCTNTCTTCTTCTTCTTCTTCTCACCTTCTTCTTCTTCTTTTTCTCACCTTCTTTTTCTTCTTCTCACCTTCATCTTTTCTCACCTTCTTCTTCTGCTTCTCATTTTTCTTCTTCTCACCTTCATCTTCTTCTCACCTTCTTCTTCTGCTTGTCTCTTTTTATTCTTCTTCTCACCTTCTTCTTCTCACCTTCATATTTTTTTCTTCTTCTCACCTTCTTTTTTTTTCTTACATTTTTCTTCTTCTCACATTCTTCTTCTTCTCACCTTCCTATTTTTCTTCTTCTCACCTTTTTCTTCTACTTCTCACATTCTTTTTCTTCGCACATTCTTCCTTTCTACTCACCTTCTTCTTCTTCTCACCTACTTATTCTTCTTCTCACCTTCTTCTATTT
>SJYW01041080.1:514213-596399 GCA_006410735.1 Raphicerus campestris | reverse complement strand
CTCTTCTTCCTCCTTTTTGCTCTATTCAGTCTCTCAGCAGACTGGATGATACTCAGCCATGTTGCTTGAGGATCACCTTCTTTACTCAGTCTACACATCCAAATGCTAATCTCCTCTAGAACCACCCTCACAGCACACTTCCTTACCAGCTATCTGGGCATCCCTTAACCCAGTCAAGTTGCACATAACAATAATCCTTGTACCACCAAACCAGGAAGTTGCCATTGTTATAACAATACCATCCAGTCCACAAAGCCCACCCATATTTCATCAAGAGTCGCCCAGATGTCTCTTTTTTTTCCTGCCTGATTTGGGATTCGTATTAAATTTGTCATGTTGTTTTCTAGAATAGTTCCTCAGACTTTCCCTTTCCTAAAGCCCTTGCAGTTATACAGGTCTTGCATACAGTAGATGACTCTCAACCTGGGTCTGGCAGGCATTTCTTCCCAACCAGACTTGAGCATATTCTTGGCAGGATGCTCTGGTCCTCTCAGCACATCACATCAGAAGGTACACAATATCAGCCTATCCACCACTGGAATTTTGGCCCTAATCATTTGATTATGTTGGTGTCTGCCACATCTCCCCACCTTCAATTCACCATTTTTCCCTTTGAAACATACTGGTGTTTGTGGAGAGGCGTTCTGAGATTATTCTAATAGTCTGTTCCTCATTAAACCTCTACCTAAAGCCTTATTGGGATTCCCTGATAGCTCAGTTGGTAAGAATCCGCCTGCAATGCAGAAGACCCCGGTTTGATCCCTGGGTCGGGAAGAGCCACTGGAGAAGGGTAGGCTGTCTACTCCAATATTCTTGGGCTTCCCTTGTGGCTCAGCTTGTAAAGAATCTACCTGCAATGTGGGAGACCTGGGTTCAATCCCTGAATTGGGAAGATCCCCTGGAGAAGAGAAAGACTACCTACTCCAGTATTCTGGCTTGGAGAACAGTCAGACATGACTTTTTATTCTTCCCTGCTGACTTCTGCCTTAATCAGCTAACTCTCTGAAGGCTGCCAAATGGTGATTCTTTAGCTCCATCACTCCTTTCACATTTGTTAGTTGGCGTTCTATTATAAGGAAGAACGTTCTTTCTCCTTCATGCATTTACTCATTATATTAGGACGTACTCGTGGGTTCCTTTTGAATACAATGTGTTGAAATCTCTTACTATCATTATGTATTT
Source organism: Raphicerus campestris (assembly GCA_006410735.1). NCBI lineage: Eukaryota > Metazoa > Chordata > Mammalia > Artiodactyla > Bovidae > Raphicerus > Raphicerus campestris. The sequence continues at coordinate 595,217 of SJYW01041080.1, read as the reverse complement.
TGATGCTCAAATTGTTCTCAGTTTGACCAGTTGAGAGTTGCTCTGAACTGGCTCCTTTGTCCTTTTGGCATCCTTATCATTCACTGAGCATTTTAAAGTTTTCTGTCATCACGAGATAGCCCAGGCTTATCTTGTACTTTCCCTGACCTGGTTAGTCATCCCTTTTGGTAGAGAATGGTATTTAGAAAACAAGATATGGAAGGTTGGTGTGCCCGTTGTTACTGGGGTATTGTTCCTTTAGATCTCTCAGAGGACAAAACTAGGAAATATATGTATATATACATATACTTTATATATTATCTACATAAGGCCATATCTTATAAAATCATGAGTTCATACTAAGACCTCCAATTCCAATGCAACACCCAAGGATCTTTCTAGACGTACCTGTTTATATATTTCTACATATCATCTCTGGCAGTTAGAAACTTGACTCCCATTACCTTCAGTATTTTTACTTATTTGTTCAAAGTAGCTCATCTCTCAGCCACAAAGGCCATCCTGCTTCCCCTGAGTCCACCTCTCTTCCCATTGCTGCCTGTCTTTGACTGCGAGGCCTGTTAGCTCAGGCACGTGTGCACTTTATTACCAGCCTCCAATCCCTCCAGCTCCCTATGTGGTTCCCCAACTATAGCCCATTCTTCCTTGCAACTCCCCAGATTCCCTTTCATCATAACTGTATTCTCGGCCACCTACTGGCCCATCAGTTCTGGGGAGGGAAGAGAGGAGAAGGCAGAGGAAGACAGAAGATAGGAATGATAGAAAGCAAAAAGAGAAATAGTATATACATTTTTTAAAGTTTCCATGGGTTGATACTAGGTCATCACTAGCCTTTCTTAGTTAAGTTCTAGTCTAACTTCTGTAGTCAGATAATTGATGTCTGTGGCCTAGTTCAGCTGGTAAACTCTGTTGAGTTGATGGGGAAGGTAAAATTCGTTAGGAGAAACTGTTTCTTAAATTGTATCATTCAACATGTTAGAACTAAACTGGGTTGCTTGCTCTTCTGAGTTTTCTCTGAAGCAGGCAAACTAATCGTTGCTATTTTCTGTCTTGTATTTAGAGTTTTAGCCAGTAATTTTCATTTGATAATGGATTTAACCCATAAACTCTTGTCAAAAATTCCAAATAGAGATATATTTACAAATTTTTATTGACATTTACCACAATCATATTATATTACTCTAGAATCACTAAATGTTTGCAAAAAGCATTAATGTCATTATGGAGAACAAATCTGCATATTTTATTTCTTATGGGGTTAGGGGATTAACTACTGAAAAAAAGAGGCTCCAGTGGTCAGTGTAATGAAAAGAGCCCTGGGCTCGAAGGATGAGAGCTGGTCAGAGTGAATCAGCGTCTCCTAGTTTTACTTTTCTCCTTTGTGAGAGGGAGAAAGCTATGCTCATCTCACCATGGGCTCGATGGGAAAAGAGACATGAACTCACCTGGAAAACTGCTCATTGGTCTTTTAATGAATATATTTTGATGGGTTACTCCAAGATCCAAAGTGGTAGAAGAAGTGTAGTAAAATTATTAGAAGATTAAACATTGGGTTTAATTTCATCAGGTGAAGATTAAACACCCAGCTGGCTAAACCCCATTTATACTTTTTCTCTGGGGCTGCATGTTTCCAACTGGTAGTGAGAAACACCAGTTAGTGACCCTGGACAGGGCGGTAGCGGGGAGATGTCTTGAGGTTGTAGTGCCAGTGGCCCACCCAGCCTGAGGGAGGGATCTCCTCCGCTGCTCCTCCCTCCCTGGTAGTCTCTCTTGGGATCCCCCGCCCCCACCTGTTGGGAACAGACTTGCCCTGTTGCTTTACTGGACTTGTCTGACTCCTCTGGACCTGGAAGTGGGTTGAGAACTTTACACTGGCTGTTTCATTCACTTTGTCCAAATGCCCTGACAAGTTAGTCGTGTCTCACTTTCATAACAGAGAAAATTGAGGCTCAAAGAGGGTAACTAGCTGTCCTTATGTGTGCGTACTCAGTTGTGTCCAGCTCTCTGTGATCCCGTGGAATGCAGCCCACCAGGCTCCTCTGTCCATGGGATTTCCCAGGCAAGAATACTTGAGTGGGCTGCCATTCCTTCTGCAGGAGATCTTCCTGACCCAGGGGTGGAAACCATGGTCTAGTGCCACCAGGGAAGCCCAACTGTCCTCAGGCCCCACTGACAATAACAATACAGCCTCTGTGTCAGAGTCTATTCTGAATGCCTCATTAAATCTCCTAGTAGTCTTAGAAGAGGGTACTGTTGTTATCCCCATTTTATAGATGACAAAATTAGGGCACAGAAAGGTTAAACCTGGTAAGCAAGGCTTTGGGTTTACCTCTTGGTGCAGTGGTAAAGACTCTGCCCACCAGCACAGGAGACACAGGTTGGATCCCTGGTCCAGGAAGATCCCCTGAAAGGAAATGGCAACCTACTCCAGTATTCCTGCCTGGGAAATCCTATGGACAGAGGAGCCTGTCAGGCTATAGTCCGTGGGGTCACAAAGAGTCTGATACAGCTGAGCAGCTAAACAACAGCAGCAAAAGCAAGGCTCTCTGTTCAGGCCAGTCATCACCAGAGGCCATGCTCTTTTTGGTCTTTTGATATCCAGTTTCCCCAACACCATTTGTTGAAGAGACTGTCTTTTCTCCATTGCCAAAGATCAGTTGATATATATACATGAATTTATCCCCAGGCTCTCTATTCTGTTCCATTTGTCTATGTGTGTCAGTCACTTAGTCGTGTCCGACTTTGTGACCTCATGGACTGTAGCATACCAGGATCCTCTCTGCATGGAATTCTCCAGGCAAGATTACTGCAACAGATAGCCATTGCTTTCTCTAGGGGATCTTCCTGACCTGGGGATCTTCCTGACCCAGGGATCAAACCCATGTCCCCCACATTGCAGGCAAATTTTTTACCATCTGACCATCAGTGAAGCCTCCATTTGTCTATATGTCTGTCTTTATGTCATACTTTTTCTGATCACTGTAACTTTGTATTGCTTTGTAGTATGTTTTGAAACTAGAAAATAAGAGGCCTCCATATTTGTTTTTTCTCAAGATTGTATTGGTTATTTGGAATCCTTTGTGTTTTCACAATAATTGTAAGATTTTTTTCTATTTCTGTAAAAAAAAAAGTGCCACTGAGATTTTGATAGCAATTGCTCTAAATTTGTTGTGTAGGCATCTTAACAATCAGTTCATTTAAGTTCAGTTCAGTTGCTCAGTTGTGTCCAACTCTTTCTGATCCCATGGACCTTAGCACGCCACGCCTCCCTGTCCATCACAACTCCTGGAATTTATTCAAACTCATGTCCATTGAGTTGGTGATGCCATCTAACCATCTCATCTTCTATTGACCCCTTCTCCTGCCTTCAATCTTTCCCAGCATCAGTCTTTTCCAGTGAGTCAGCTCTTTGCATCAGGTGGCCAAAGTATTGGAGCTTCAGCTTCAGCATCAGTCCTTCCAATGAATATTCAGGACTGATCTCCTTTAGGATGGACTTGTTAGATCTCCTTGCAGTCCAAGGGACTCTTAAGAGTCTTCTCCAACACCACAGTTCAAAAGCATAAATTCTTCAGCACTCAGCTTTCTTTATAGTCCAACTCTCACATCCATACATGACTACTGGAAAAACCATANGTAACACCTTCTTTGAAAATACCTCATAGATTTCCCTTTTGCGCTCAGCTGTTAATGAGTTCCCAGCAGGGTTGTTGCCATTTGGGACAGTGTAAAGAAATTTGGGGCTGTTTTTCGCGGGGTCCTTTGAATCTTCTGGTTTCCATTTGGAAAGTATTTCTCTGAGGGACTCTGGAATAATCCCGTGCTCATCACTGGAAACGTTAATCATGTTGCAGCCCAGGGGTTGCAGCTGTCAAGTACAGAGAGAAAACCAAGTCTGAGATTGAGACATGACTATATAATATCAGTGCCAAGGGTTCTTACACTAAGGAGAATGTTACCATTTACACCCTTAAATGCAAACCTGCCCTGAGCTCTATGCCCACGCTGCATTATCTTCACAATTATGGTTAGAACTGGTTCATAAAATAGGTGTTTATTAGGGAATGATTTTGAGAGAGGAAATCAATCTTAGAAAGCACCTGTGATGCTAATACATAAAAAGTTATAAGCAGAGGTGATACTCAGAATATTGGACAAGTGGTGTAGCATGGGAGCAAGAGACACAGAGCAGGGTGGAATGGGGTCCTGGAGACCCCCTGCCATGCCAGCATTAGCTCTGCACTGTATGGGGTTCAGGGTAGTCTCAAGAGAGGGGTCAGAGGGGCCAGGGTGGTGCTGGGGCACCAAGGAACATCAGGGCTGTGGCTCTCAAGGAGTGTGCAAGTGTTTCAATACTGTACCGACTACAGAGGCTGAGGTCAAAAGTAGTGGCCTTATTTATAGACAGAGTTTTGCAAAAGAATTGTGTTTTCATATTTTATGTTTATGGATGAACAAAAGAAAAAAACATGGGACTTAGTAAATAAGAAGGAAAGGAAACCATCCACAAAATGAAAAGACAACCTATGGACTGGGAGAAAATATTTAGAATAATGCATCTGACAAGGGATGAATTTCAAAATTATACAAACAACTCACACAATTCCATATCAAAAAACCCAAAAACAACCCAGTCAAAAAGTGGACAGAAGTCCTAAATAGATATTTCTTCAAAGAAGACATACAGATGGCCAAGATGCACTTGACAAGACACTCAACATGGCTAATTATAGAGAAAGTGAATGAAAACTACAATGAGGCATATCTCACACCAGTCTGAATGGCTGTGATCAAAAAGTCTGTGAACAATAATGCTGGAGAAGGTTTGGCAAGAATGGAACCTTCCTACACTGTTGATGGAAGTGTAAATCCTATAGATTCTATGGAGAACTAAATGGAGTTTCACTAACAGACTAAAAAGAGAGTTACATATATGATCCAGTGATCCCACTCCTGGACAGTTCAAAAATATATATCCACACCAGTGTTCAGTTTACAATAGTCAGGACATGGAAGCAACCTAATGTCCACTGAGAGATGACTGCATAAAGAAAATGGGGTACTGTGTGTTTAATCACCAGGTTATGTCTGACTCTTTGTGACCCCATGGCCTGCAGCACATCAGGCTTCTCTGTCCCTCACCATCTTTTGGAGTTTGCCCAAGTTCATGTTCATAGCATCAGTGATAACATCCAACCAACTTATCCTCTGTCACCTTTTTTTGCTTCTGCCTTCAATCTTTCCCAGCATCAGGGTCTTTTCCAATGAGTTGGCTCTTTGCATCAGGTGGCCAAAGTATTGGAGCTTCAGCTTCAGCATCAGTCCTTCCAATGAATATTCAGGACTGATCTCCTTTAGGATGGACTGGTTAGATCTCCTTGCAGTCCAAGGGACTCTTAAGAGTCTTCTCCAACACCACAGTTCAAAAGCATAAATTCCTCAGCACTCAGCTTTCTTTATAGTCCAACTCTCACATCCATACATGACTATTGGAAAAACCATATTTTTGACTAGACAGACTTTTGTTGGCAAAGTAATGTCTCTGCTTTTTAATATGCTGTCTATGTTGGTCATAGCTTTTCTTTCAATGAGCAAGCATCTTTTAATTTCATNAATTCTTCAGCACTCAGCTTTCTTTATAGTCCAACTCTCACATCCATACATGACTACTGGAAAAACCATATTTTTGACTAGACAGACATTTGTTGGCAAAGTAATGTCTCTGCTTTTTAATATGCTGTCTAGGTTGGTCATAGCTTTTCTTTCAATGAGCAAGCATCTTTTAATTTCATGGCTGCAGTCACCATCTGCAGTGATTTTAGAGCCCAAGAAAGTAAAGTCTCTCACTGTTTCCATCTTTTCCCCATCTATTTGCCATTAAGTGATGAGACCAGATGCCATGATCTTAGTTTTCTGAATGTTGAGTTTTAAGCCAGCTTTTTCACTCTCCTCTTTCACTTTCATCAAGAGACTCTGTAGTTCTTCACTTTGTGCCCTAATATCTTAACAATATTAAGTTCTAATCCATGAGCACAGCATGTCTTTCCATTTACTTATGTCTTCTTCAGGTTCTTCCACCACTGTTTTATGGTTTTGAATATAAAACATTTTGCTTCCTTGGTTATTTTATTCATTATAGTGCTATTGTGAATCAGACTGTTTTCTTAATTTCCTTTTCAGTTTGTTTGTTGTTAGTGTTTAGAAATGCAGCTGATTTTTGTATGTTGATTTTGTGTCCTACAACTTTACTGAATCCATCCAGTAGTTCTCACAGGCTCTTTTTCAATGTGTGTGGGATCTTTAGGGTTTTCTACATATGAGATCATGTCATCTGCAGACATAAAAGTTTACACTTTCCTTTCTGATGTGAATACCTTTTATGTCGTCATCTTGTTTGATTCTGGCAAGAACTGAGATACTTTATTGAACAGAAGTGGCCAGAGTGAGTATCCTTGCCTTGTCCCTCCTGATCTTAAGGAAAAACTTTGAGTTTTTCACTGTTAAATATGATGTTCATTGTTGGGGCCTTGCTCTTTAACCACTCTGCTCACCTCTTTACTACTAGTACTTGAATCCAAAACCCCAAACCCATGTTCTTCCCCCACACCACGTTGCCTCTCCTCTGCTTCCTTGCCCCCTTCTACCTGCCCCTTCCTGCTTCCCTGCTTTGTTTCAAGCAGCAGAAGAGGGAAGTGGCAGTGCCCTAGGCCTCATCACAGCAGTGCTGGGCCCATACTTTCAGGCAGGGGAAGAGTCTTTCCTGGACTGCAGTTAGTTTCGTGTAGGTATAGGATGCCTTTGTTATTGGTCCTTGTTAAATTGAAATGTTAGAGGGTGAACAGTGATTCCAGAATGCCAGTTGTATTTTCCATTGAATTTAGGGGAAATTTTGAGTTAACGGACTTTCTTGGGAAGTATTATCTACCGTTTATTGAGTACATGCTATGTGCTAAGCATCTTGCTAGGTGCTTTATAAACATTGCTTTCATTATCCTTTCAACAATCTATATAGTTGTAGTTCTTGTGCTATAGTTACTTTTAGAGAGGAAGGAAGAGGCTCTGGCCAGATCAGTGAAGTGCCAGGTTAGAGGTGCTGCTGACAGCGACGAGCCTGCCTCTGACCCAGGGCCAGCCGCCACCACGGCCTGCTGCTTGCTCCTTGCTCCTTGCTCCTCGCTCCTCGGCCTCCTGTGTGTCACAGCCTGCCGTACTTTGCTTGAAAGGATTTAGATGACCAGAACTCCACAGGTCTGGCCTCCCCTTCTCCAAACGCTGATTTAAATACTCATGGTAAAATGTCCATTTCATTGCTTATTCTGACCGACAAACATTCATTATACAATGGAGGGATAGAAGCAAGCAGACCACAACAAAATAAAACTCCCATTCTGAAAAGTGGACGACGCCTAGCAGCCACAGGTGTGTAAAAATGATGAGCCACTACTGGGCAGGGATTATTAAGGTTTCCCTGCATCAATCCCTGCTGCTGCTCTCTGGGAGAGTCTTCCTAGTGGCCTTGACATTGACTGTTGCCTGGGAAGTTCTTCCTTGTCCATTACCCTCTGTGGCCATATCTGAAATGGATGTTGAAAAGTGTGAGCTCATGCCACACTATAGCTTCCATGGCAGTATGGTTCCTTAAAAAGTTTACAGTCTTCTGATCTGTTTGCTTCTGGTCTGTTCCATACACCAGTTATCATATCCAAGTTCTATTCTGGACCGAGTTCTTTAGCATTCCTTATTTCCCAGCTTCTGTCTGGGCCCATCTCTCTCTTCCTCTCCTTAGTGGTCTGTACTCTGACTTCCTCTAAAACACGGACTTGGGCAGAGGGGTGCACGCTTACTCTGATCTTTCCTATCAGCCTGACTTCTTTGTTCCAATGCCATGTTTCACTGAGAGGCCTTTGAGAAAGGCTATGAGCAACGATACTATTTTCTAGTCTTTGCAGTTGTAGAAGCAGTTAACTTTTCTGATTCTCCAAGGCCTCCAAGTTCTAGGTACTGCCCATTTTTCTCCACTTTTGCTTATAAATGATCCTTGCCTGAGCTCATCTCTTTCTGGGAATGCCTTTCTAAAAGCTAGGGCTTCCCAAGTGACTCAGGGGTGAAGAATCTGCCTGCCAATGCAGGAGATGCTGGTTCGATCCCTGGGTCAGGAAGATCCCCTGGAGAAGGGCATGTCAATCCACTCTAGTATTCTTTGCCAGGATAATCCCATGGACAGAGGATGCTGGTGCTCGGGTTCATAGGGTCACAAAGAGTCAGACGCGACCAAGTGACTGAGCACGCGTGCGCGCACACACACACACACACTGAAAACTGTGAGGAACAGCCAATGCTTGCTCATAGTATGTTTCCTTCCAACGCTTGCACCTAGAACTGCAGGCTTCTTTGGCAGAGAGGCCCCCAAATTCAGTGATTTGAAGATGACAGAAGTTTTTTTTTTCTCTCTCNACACACACACACACACACACACACACACACTGAAAACTGTGAGGAACAGTCAATGCTTGCTCATAGTATGTTTCCTTCCAATGCTTGCACCTAGAGCTGCAGGCTTCTTTGGCAGAGAGGCCCCCAAATTCAGTGATTTGAAGATGACAGAAGTTTTTTTTTTCTCTCTCTCCTGAGGTGAGTGGTTTGGATTTGGGGGGGCTCCTTTTATTTGGTTTCTCTACCAACTACCAGGGCAACGTTTCTCAAACTCCCTTTGTTTAAAGAGAGATTTCTTTACATCCAGTATGCTGAAGACCAGTATTTTGGTTTGGACTCCACAGATCATGCATTTGTATTTCATAACAGTGTCAAATTGTGACAGACATTTCCAGGTGTTTATTCATAATTTCTGTTTTTTATCTGTTTATTAATGGAAAGTTGTCCCCAGATGACTTTGATTTGTGCTTCTAGGGCTCCGCCTTGGTCTGAATGTTGAGTGCCGGATCACAGGGCTCTCTGAGCTCCAGCACCCAGGAAGGTGAAAGAGCATGAGAGTGTCGGGCTGTTCCAGGGCTAACCCAGGAGCTGTGCTCTTCATTAATGCTCACAGTCCATTAGCAAGGAGGTAGCCACATGACCACCCTGGCTGTAGGGAGACTGGGAAATGGAGTGTATTACTCCGTAAGAAAAGGAAGACATGATCTAACAATCTGTGCCATAGACCATAAAAACAAGAATGACAAAAGAAATCACTATGAGAGAAGTCACACGGCAGCAGATAGTCATGGGCAAGTGAGAACTGTCCTGAGCTCAATGTCCTGTCACTCAGAACAGGACCTCTTGGAGTCTGGGGTTCTGCTGGTCCTTTTATGCAGCCCAAGGGCCACATGCTGGTAGTGTGGTGAGCTTAACAAGGGGGAAGTTTGCTCAAGAAGGGGCCAAATACCATTCTCAGGAGGAAATCCAGAAATGAGATACACAGATTTGGCGTTAGAATCCACAAGGCTGTATTCAAAGTGCTGGGGCAGAGGTGGATCTGGTTGCCTGAGATGCTGCAGTAATCAGGATCGGCGGAGAACTGGGAAAGGGTTCTACTAGTCTATCCTGAATCCAGGCAAAGCCCTGGAAGAGGGAAAACAAAAGATCCTGGCCAGTGTGAGCTGGGAGAAGTCTCTCCAATCCCAAATCTCTCTGCCAACTTGCAAATGCTATGCTACAAACAGCCAGTAAAACCCAAGACCACCCTTGCTCTAGCCCCTGCGTTAAAACCTGGGGCTTAAGCCTCAAACTTTGTTCCTATTGCAACAGCTGAACTGAAGGAGGTTTCATTCCATCCTGCACAGATGCTACCGTCATGTGACTTTCTTGTTTATCTTGGAGGCAGTTTGGGAGCTTAGCATGAGAGAGAGAGGACATGAGCAGTGTCAGGGCTTGAGCTAGTTCTAGAGTCACCATATAGAGGAGATAACTTCAGCAGTCATAGCTCTGGTGCAAGAAAGTTTAAAGGGAAAGGAAGAGAGACCTGAGAGCCAAGTCTAGGAATACGTACACTCCAAGGCTGATGGAAGAAAGAATGACAGAAATACTGAGTACAGTGGAAAGAGAATCAGGAAAGAGTAGTCACAGAGGCTTGGGAGGGGAGTTTCAAAAAGAGAATAACTCTCTGTCCATATCCACAGTGCAACCAAAGAAAAAGAGAGACTGGAAATAAAGGATTTGTTATTGAATTATTCAGTAAAATTGAGCATATATTTTATTATGTGGTGATTACAAGCAAGTTTCTGTGTTTGTGCTTCAGAGAAAAGAGAAACAGAAGGATACCAGCTCTGCCCAACAGGTTTGGAAGTGAGGTGAAGACAAATAAATATTTAATACGGTGTGTTGAATGCCGTAGGAGAGGTACCAAGTATTTCATAGCCGAATTTCTTGAAAGAATAGCCTATACTTTCTTTCTACTTCTGTATCACCCAGGCATCATTCAATAAAGTGTGNATATCCACAGTGCAACCAAAGAAAAAGAGAGACTGGAAATAAAGGATTTGTTATTGAATTATTCAGTAAAATTGAGCATATTTTTTATTATGTGGTGATTACAAGCAAGTTTCTGTGTTTGTGCTTCAGAGAACAGAGAGACAGAAGGATACCAGCTCTGCCCAACAGGTTTGAAAGTGAGGTGAAGACAAATAAATATTTAATACGGTGTGTTGAATGCCATAGGAGAGGTACCAAGTATTTCATAGCCGAATTTCTTGAAAGAATAGCCTATGCTTTCTTTCTACTTCTGTATCACCCAGGCATCATTCAATAAAGTGTGATCAAGTTCTTGCCTTCTCTACTCCCAGCCAGCAAACTAAAACTAACCAACACATGAACTAGACACGTGTTATCCATGCCCATGGACATGCCCATGATGCCCATGTCCATTGGGCATCAGGTGCACAAATGTAAGTAAGAAACTGGTGATCTTTCAGAAGCTTGCAGTCTGGTGTAAAGGCTGACACTGAGACAGAGGCTGCTTCTACAGTGCAGTAACAGGGGAGTTCCCTCCAGTGGCTAAAAGAATCTGAATTTAGTAAATAAAGCGTCACCTTAGGAGAATGAATGTATATATGTCTGAAAGTTTCAGGGGTATACATGTGTATAGGTTCCAGAGTTAACGACTGCCACTGATCTCCCCCAAGTGTGTTTGGATTCATTTTTTTTAAATTTAAATTTATTTATTTTAATTGGAGGCTAATGATNTGAGACAGAGGCTGCTTCTACAGTGCAGTAACAGGGGAGTTCCCTCCAGTGGCTAAAAGAATCTGAATTTAGTAAATAAAGAGTCACCTTAGGAGAATGAATGTATATATGTCTGAAAGTTTCAGGGGTATACATGTGTATAGGTTCCAGAGTTAAGGACTGCCACTGATCTCCCCCAAGTGTGTTTGGATTCATTTTTTTTTAATTTAAATTTATTTATTTTAATTGGAGGCTAATGACTTTACAATATTGTATTGGTTTTGCCATACATCAACATGAATCCACCNCAAAGCTAGGCCAATTGAGCAACAAAGTAAAGTAGGATTGGACTATCACCCAATGTATTAAAAAAAATCTATTAGTCATATTGATGGAAATAAAAGACTGAAAAATATAATAAATGAAAAAGAAGAGCTAAATCTCCCATGCAGAAGAATTCCAAATAAATTATGTAGATGTTCCCCCCACAGTCCTTACATGTGGGCTGTGCATGGTGACTTCTTTCCAAAGAGGAGAGCATGACAGGGTGTGGGCTTCTTTTCAGTGCAGAAACTTGACAAACATGATTTTGGCCAGGTAATCAAGGTCAGCATCAACAGTGACCAGTCACACTGCTAGCCTGTAACCTTGATCAGATACATTAAGAATGACACTTTACTCTGTAATGTTCTTTTCCCAAACCATGCTGCTGCTGCTTACTCAATCATGTCCACTCTACGCCCCCATGGACTGTAGCCTGCCAGGCTCCTCTGTCCATGGGGATTCTCCAGGCCAGAACACTGGAATGGGTTGCCATGCCTTTCTCCAGAGGATTTTTCCAACCCAGGGATTGAACTCAAGTCTCCTGCATTGCAGGCAGATTTTTTACCATCTAAGCCACCAGGGAAGCCCAAGCCCAAGAATACTGGAGTGGGTAGCCTACCCCTTCTCCTGGTGATCTTCTCGACCCAGGAATCAAACCAGGGACTCCTGCCTTGCAGGCAGATTCTTTACCAGGTGAGCTACCAAGGAACCCCTGCAAAACCCATAATCCCAGCCTGATCTGAGAAAAAACCTCAGATAGATTCCAACGGGAGGACATTCTCANTGGAAGAGTAGAGGTGAGGAATGCTGGAATAAGATGAGACTTGATGGAATGGAGATGAGCTGATTGCTGAGCCCCTCCCTCTCCCTCAGTGCCGTAAGCTCCCACACTCTCTGTCTACTTAGGGACTAAGTCTGGCTCATGTCCGCAGGGCCTAAAAGTCATCTGCCATCATAGCATCACCACCATTATGGTGTCTACAGTGTTTTAGCATCTCCACCAGCCTGCAGAGCTTCTGGGTGAGCAGCACTCATCCAGCAGGCCCCGTGGCTGGCCCTGCCACTGGAAATGCCACTGTGGAGGGTGGATCAGCAGTGCCACCAAAAGGCAGCCCTGTGGCAGTGTCTGCCTGGCCTCATATCAGGTGGCAGTGCCCCTTGGCTCAGGTTGTCATTACCCTGCCCCTCTCCGCCCCGCCCTCTTCACAGCACCTTAAGGGAAAGTCTGCTGCTGCTTTCTCTCCACTTCTAGTTTCAGACCTGGCTAACCTGGGGCCCAAATGAACACCTCAACCCATGTCATTTATTTCCATGGTATACAAGACCAGGAACTCAGAGCTGATGCTGGAGTACAGCTGATGCTGGAGTACACTGCCAGACATCCATGAGGATGTCCCCAGCATGCAGGGGTCTGTTGTGCAGTCATCTTTCTTGTATATAACTCCTGATGCATCTGTGCTCAGTTGTGTCTGATTGTTCCCAACCCCATGGACTGTAGTCTGCCAGGCTCTTCTGTCCATGGTATTTCCCATGCAAGAATACTGGAGTGGGTTGCCATTTCCTACTGCAGGGGATCTTCCTGACCCTGAGACTGAACCCATGTCTCCTGCATTGGCAGGCAGATTCTTTACCGCTGAACCACTAGCAAAGCCTGCATATAACCCCTAACTGTGGGCAAATCACTCATCGATTGAATCACTTAGTGTGTGTAGGGAAATTTGCTAGGGTTCTGGCATGACTAAGGGGACATAGGGGACATCTAAAGAATTGTAATACTGGGTCATGCCTTTGAGAATACTGTTTATTCCTCTTTCCTTCTCTGAGAGTTGCTACATTTATAGCTAGGAAATACTATGTGTACTTGATCATACTAAAAGATTTAAGAAAATCTATAACTGATAGCATATTAACACCTTTCAGATAACACTGTTGTATTATAATGTACTTGAAGATGATATCTGTTTCACTTCATGAGAGTTAATTTGGTATCTGAAAGAGGGGGTTGATCACTTTGTAACTGGGGGAGGGCAGAGTTCATGGAAATCAAGAGATGGTGCAATGACCCAGAGCTGGAAACAGCAAGGAGCTATTAACACCCCTCAAGCTGAAAGCCAAGGAGAGGGGGAAGGGGAGGCTGCCAGTAAGGAGAGGCTGCCTGCCAGGTACTAACCCGGCCAACTCAGAGCAATATGCCAGGGAGTGAGGAGGGGAAGTCAGTGTCTCAGCTCTGCCCCACCCCCTCCTCTTCATCTTTCACTGTACCTCTCAGGGTAGGACCTGGAGGGCAAGGAAACCAGTTGATGAGGTCCGAACAGGGAAAAGAGCAAGTGGAGCAGGTCGGAGAGGGAGCTGGATGGGCGGATGGCTGAAATCAGGCACAGCGTTCTCTTGTCTTTTGTATGCACTTCTGTGATTACCTTCATACAGGTGTGCTGTTTTGCTTCTCTACGCGCACAGGGTGGTAGAGGGGGATGGAATGGGGATGGCTGTGAGACTCCTGCTTTAGTGACCAGACAGCGGTGCTCTCCTTTAGAGCTTCTGAAGCTTTCATTAAAACAACCGTCTCCCTCTATAGCCACATGCTTTGAAAGTGTGATTTTCCTTTCTGTATCAAATTTCAGGATTCAAACAGGCACTAACCTGGGCGGGCATGCTTTCCAGAAGCAAGGAGGGGTCATTGCAGGTCACTATTCACCTGTTACTGGGAACAGCGGGGGACTATTTGGAACACACCATGTAGAATAAGAGGTTCTTGAACATCCTTCTCAGTACCAGAGGCAGATTTAGTCACGAAATGGATCGAGCCAGGGAATGAATGCAGTATGTGGTTACGTTAAGACAAGCAGTTTGGACCAAAGTTTTCTCTGTTGTGAATTTTATAACGAAAAGAAATCTGATTTTCTTCTTCTGAGAAGTCATTGGCTGTAAGTAGGAACTTTGAAATTTCTCAAAATATATCTTCACAGAGTGACAAAGTTCTTTGTACAAAAAAATATCTCTTTCAGGGATGAATGTCCACGTTTAAAATTTTGGCATTCTCTCCTCCTTCAAACATGTGATTACATGATGATCTAAGGATAGTGTGCTACGTAATAGAACATATGCAGTTATATTATATGTAAATATTATTCACTTTAAGCATTCTGATTAGCATCTTTACTTTTAGGACGGCCAAAATGTATGTCATCTGTCCAGCCTAATGAATTAGAGGAGATTAAAATTGTATACAATTGACAGAGTAAACACAGTTAAAGATTTATATTACATGTGGATAAGCTGAGTCAGAGAATTTGCTGATCACGTGAAATCCATGTCTCACCTCTTTTATTTGGTTTAGTTCAGTATGTTTTCAATTTTGCTTTCCTGTTTAACCAAGAGGTTTAAGACAGTCCTCAGTCAGTCATCAGTGACATCTGGGGAACAATACGTTTGACTCTAGTTGTTTATTAAACAAGTCCTTGGGTAGAAGCTGTGTGTTTACAGCCTATGCGTTCATAAATCCACCCACCTGATGGAGAGAGAAAGCTGTGATGGAATCAGCTGACATGCAACAGGCGGACCTCCCTACCTACAGGGCTTAGAAATGAGCCCTGACACAGTAATCTGTTTATTCCGCTGAGCCCTCGCTGCCGTTTCCCCTGTGTGTCGCCACTCCAAGCTGGAGAAGGCTCGAGGCCCGGCGGTTCCTCATCTCCCGCTCGCGCGGTTGTGCCTGCTCCTCCTGAGTGTCTGCTGCTTGGGGAACACCACTCCCAGTAGCATCTCTCGGTGTACCGCGGGGCCTGGACGCTACGTGGAGAACGGGGGTCGAGATCAGAACAACTTTATGTGCCTGAGTTTACCATTTGCTCTTAAACAGAGCAATGAAACTTTTCAACAGAATTGAGTTTAACTTGCTTAAGAGAAATGGTCTAGTGTATTCAGAGAGGGTCGCAGATTTGTAGTAGCCCTACACTTAGCGGGGAGCCCTAATATAAATGTATGAGCTTTACCCGAGAATATCGAGGATCCCAGTCTTCTGTCATAGACGGTATCTGTTTAAGTTGAATCTCCAATAGATGGCTGCTCCTCTGTGTTATTTTGCTACAGCAAAGAGTAAAATTACTGCTTATGAAACGTGCGGGCTTTATTTTGAAATTGCTGCGGTACAGCAGAGCTGATATCCTCTCCCCTCTCTTTTTAAAATCTATTTAAAATATTATTTGGTTATAGGACAGTTTCATATTTACAGAAAAATTGACCAGATAGTATAGAGTTCCCATGTTATATCCCTACTCCTATTACTAACATCTCCCATTAATATGGTACATTTGTTACACTTAATGAACTGATATGGAAACATTATTATTAACTAAATATTTATTAAGTAGTTGTTCTCAGATATTAATAATATTATATATTTATGTATGATAATTGCATATATTATATAATATATATGTACTTAATATATTTAAAATTATATATTTATAAATATAATGTTTATATTATAATTGTATAATTATATAATAATAAATATAATATTATTCAAAATTCTCACTTTTTACATAATATTCCTTTTCTGTTAAAGGATCTGAGATACACATTATATTTAGATGTCGTGTCTCCTTAGGTTCCTCTTAGCTGGAACAGTTTCTCAGATTTTCTTTGTTTTTGATGATTTTGATGATTTTTGAGAATGTCCTCCCGTTGGAATCTATCTGAGGTTTTTTCTCAGATCAGGCTGGGATTATGGGTTTTGCAGGGGTTCCTTAGTAGCTCACCTGGTAAAGAATCTGCCTGCAAGGCAGGAGTCCCTGGTTCGATTCCTGGGTCGAGAAGATCACCAGGAGAAGGGGAAGGCTACCCACTCCAGTATTCTTGGGCTTGGGCTTCCCTGGTGGCTTAGATGGTAAAAAATCTGCCTGCAACGCGGGAGACTTGAGTTCAATCCCTGGGTTGGAAAAATCCCCTGGAGAAAGGCATGGCAACCCATTCCAGTGTTCTGGCCTGGAGAATCCCCATGGACAGAGGAGCCTGGCAGGCTATACAGTCCATGGGGGCGTAGAGTGGACATGATTGAGTAAGCAGCAGCAGCATGGTTTGGGGAAAGAACATTACAAAGTGTCATTCTTAATGTATCTGATCAAGGTTACAGGCTAGCACTGTGACTGGTCACTGTTGATGCTGACCTTGATTACCTGGCCGAAATCATGTTTGTCAAGTTTCTGCACTGAAAAGAAGCCCACACCCTGTCATGCTCTCCTCTTTGGGAAGAAGTCACCATGCACAGCCCACATGTAAGGACTTGGGGGGGGGGAACATCTACATAATTTATTTGGAATTCTTCTGCATGGGAGATTTAGCTCTTCTTTTTCATTTATTATATTTTTCAGTCTTTTATTTCCATCAATATGACTAATAGATTTTTTTTAATACATTAGGTGATAGTCCAATCCTACTTTACTTTGTTGCTCAATTGGCCTAGCTTTGGCCGTTGAGTCCCCCTTTTCTTTGGAAGTTGTGTTCAAAGAGGAGTCTTAATTTCTGATATCCATACAGACTGGGGAGAGGTCTCTACCATGGGACTACCCTTCAGACCACCCTGATTTGTCTGCTCTGGTGAAGTTTCTGTTCCAGGGTGACAAACACCACTCTTCATACCTCTCAGCTAGCAGGGCTGGGAGTGAAGTCTACAAAGGAAAGTGAAAGAGTTCTGAGACCCTAATTAGAGAGTACACAGCAGCAGAAGCAGCAGCGGAAAGTAATAATGCTCAGTTTGAGTAAACAGGCAGGGTGCATGTGGGCACATGTGTACTTCATTTAATTCTGCATTGAACTAGTGTCTACTGAGTACCTACTGTGTGCTTGGCATTGTTCCACATGCTGGGGACATGCTGCAATAGCACAAAGGCCCCAACTTCCTAAGTACATGGGGAGACAGACCATAACCCCAAGTAGACCGTGTCAGGTGGTGAGAAATGCTGTAAAGAATAATAAAGCAAGGGACAGGGTGACAGGCAGTTAGCAAGGGGTCTGGTGGGAGTTTGGAGAGGTGCTCTTTTACAAAGTGGCAGGGAAGGGACTCTCTGATGAAGTGATGTTTGGACAGGAATGAGGTGGCAGAGTGAGCCCTGAGAATATCTAGGGAAAGAGGCTTCTGATCAGAGGGGCAGCAGTTTAAGGGCCTTGAAATTCATGGCTGAAATGAACCTCAGGGATCATGTGTGGAGTTAAAATATCCCATGCTATCCCAATTTTGCCATTAACATGAACTAGTAAGAAGAATTCAGTGCACAAATGTGGTTGATTGGCAGGAGTGGTCTCTTTTTCCAGTTGTTAGTGTACCAGCTAACCTGATCTCCAGCTCCCATCTGGCTGGGGTTTCCAGAGAGGAGAGGGGAGTTCTACACTTGTGGACCACAGGAAACGAAAATGTGCACAGCACATTTGTTTTGGAGGTACTCTGTTTCATCCTAAGGGGAAAAAGAGAGTGGTGTTGAAAGCCAACTAAAAGGCCAGCAGCAACTTGTCTCCCAAGATGTAGTTTGAAATAAGCCGCTTGAGTGGTTTTCACATGTTTTAATTTTCATAATTGTTTCCACATCATGGGCTGGCTGGACAGTGTTTTAGAGACTCAAGTTTGGGAGAGTCTAAATGAAGGCTTTGCTCCTGAAGTTTTCATTTGGATTCCACATATAGACTTTCTAAACCATCATTTTCTGAAGTCTTAAATTACTGAAGTTTAAAGTTGTGGTAATGCCTCCAGAGTTTAACATCTTTTGTTTCTGGGTCAAAACTATCCAAACCGTCTAAACCTTTAGTATAGAAAAAAAAAAAAAGAAGAAGAAGAAGAAGAAGAAAGAAAGAAAGAAAGAAAAAGAAAGCCCAGCTTGAGATTTGGCGGAATTCAAGTTGAACAACATTAGTCTTAAAATTGTATCGTGTGGCCTGCTTTCTATGAAATTTGAAAGCGTATTTTCAGGAAAAATGCCTTTTCCTATATTTCTCAGGACTTTAAAAACAAAATAAAAAATCTAAAGGGTATTTAGGCTGTCCTATTTTTAAAAAATATGCGTATAGCACAAGACAGTCTTTGAACGTGATTTGATGGGATCATTCTATTTTGGTAATTCCATGGTTATTGTAAGTATGACTATAGTTCTTGATCTGTCTGGTATTTCATTTATCTGTGGAGAGAAAATGTAGTGTTGTGGAGAAGCTTGCAAGCCTGGGAGCACAGCTGCCTCAAGAGAAGCCAAGGTCTTCCACTGACTAGCTGTGTGACCTTAGGCGAGGATACTTCAGTTTCATCACCCACACAATAGATCATATAATAGTATCTGCATCACTGTGGGTAGGATTAAATGAGAAGACCTACATAAAATGCTTAGTCCAGCATCAGGCACAGAGTAATCACTCAAATATTAGCAATTAAAAATAGTAATAGTAAAATCAAGATATTGAGTAACTAACCCAAGAACCCGTAGCTAATCAGTGAAATTCTCTAGTTGGCATAGTTAGTGGGTGATGTGTAAGTCATCAAAGGCATTTAACTGAACCTCTTCCTTTTAGTGGGGAAGAGAGAGTGTTAAATAGAGATTTATTTGTCCCCTGCATACATGCTCATGCTATAGATGTGAGCATAAAAGGCAAGGTCCCTGGTCTCATGGAGCAGAGAGGTCTAGCAGAGGCGGATGGATAATAAAGACAAAACACGCACAAAAATATGTCATAACTGGTAGAGAAAGCAAGGCTCTCTGATAGCGGGAACTGAGGGTTACTTGGGATTGGTTAGAGGGGGTATCTCTGACGAGGGGATGTTTAGAATTTATAATAGAATCGTATTTTGAGGTTTGAGAGAGGTCAAGAAATGATAAGTCGATCATTTGTTATAAGCTCACTAAGTTTTTGGTAATTTCCAGCTAAGAGAATATGGTGATCTGTTATTAATATATATTGGGGACTGTCAAGAAGCTTGACAGCTTATGGCAGAGGAAAAAAATATCAGAAGTACTAATTCACAAACTTCCATTATTCATTTTTGGGCCTTTAGGGTGATTGTGTTGGGAATGTTTTATAAGAGAGTTAGAGAACCTCTTGATTTGGCCTCTTGATGGGACCTCTTGATTTGGCCAGTTGTCAGCATTATAAGGTTTTGTTGTTTCATGAAGTTTTAAGTAGAAAACCATTTTATTTTCATTATCGTTGGAAAACTCTAAAGTGTACTATGCTGATAAGAGTAATAATAATGAACATAAGTGAATCCTTAAGGTTTTTCCTTTGAGGGTTAAGTTTGATTTTTCAGTGTCATAGTTTTCATAGACAGAATTTGTAAACCAGCATTTGAGTCTATTTATTTATTACAAAAAATGTGGACTGTAGAAAAAAGAATTGGACATGAAAAAATTGGACCAAAAAAATTGGACAAAAAAAATGGACTGGAAAGAATTAAAAAATAAAACCCCACAATTCTACCATTCTTTGTTAACTATTTATACTTTGAGTTTTTTCCCTCTTCTTTTTTCTGTCTTTTAAAAGTAGTCAAGATGCACACACATACACATATTTGTGTGTGTTTATATGTGTGTGTGTACATATATATAAATATATGTGTACTTACATATATATGTATATATACATATACTTTATTTTAATTAAAACAATGGCATATGCTTTTCTTCATATTAATACAGCCTCATAGTAAACATGATTTGCAGTGGGTACATAGTATTCCGTCTTGTGGAATCTTTTTCACGAATTCCCTATGTTAACTTTTTAATATTCTCATTGTCTACTTCTCCCAAAAGTAGAATTAGAGCCTGGGAGGTAGGAAACTGTGGTGGGAGTTCTGGTTAATCATGGTTTTCCTGTGGTTTTCAACTTTGTAAGACAAAATTACTTCTCATTCTCAGGACAACTTTTGCTAAAATGTGTTGAAGAATGTGCCATTTCAGTTTGATGAGGGAAAGTTGAATTTGAAGATTTTTTAAGTTTTTAAGAATCATTGAGGTTTTAGGGCATGATGTAATTATAAATTCAACCAAGTTTATGAACCAAACTCCTTTTAAAGGAAATTAGGAAAATTTAGCTTTCTGCTAGTATGTTAATTCCTACATCTTTCTGACATTAATCTTGATAAACTGATGAGTTAAAGATAATATAATTTTAGGACTTCCCAAGAGGCAGTGGTAAAGAATCCACTTGCCAATGCAAGAGACTCATGTTCGATCTGTGAGTTGGGAAGATTCCCTGGAGAAGGAAATGGCAACCCGCTCCAGTATTCTTGCCTGGGAAATCTGATGGACAAGAGGAACCTGGTGGGCTACAATCCATGGGGTCACAAAAAAGTCAGACATGACGTAGCAACTAAATAGCAATAAATATAATTTTTAAATCAGAACTGTGTTTCTCTTAACTATCTAGAACATATAGCAAAATAAAATACATGAAATAGTTTTCATTAGTAGAAGGACACATAGGAACTGCATATTAAAAAGACACATAATCATTAAAATTTCTCATGTGGTTTTTGGATTTTTTTTGTTCTGAATTTCAGTATCCTTTCAGTACTGTTGAAAACTACATTTTCTCTTTGGATATTAAAATTGAATTTTACTAGATTAGTATCTTCCATTCAACTCTCATCTGCTGCTGGTGAGATTAGAAATATCTGTCTTGAGGGCAGTTCGACAACATATACAAGAAACCTTTAAATAAGTTTATATTTGCTACTTCATCAACTAAAATCTATGGATTAATCCTAAAGAAATAATTGGCCAAGTGTGTAAAGATTAATGCATAAGAATGTAGTCTTTCTTGTCAAAGTAAAATATTAGAAACAAATATCCAACAGTTAGGGATTAGTTAAGTAAATTGTGGTATATTCATATTGGGATATTGTGAAAATTATCATATAGACAAGTAGTTTTAATTTGGGAAAATTATCATGATATAATGTAGATATAATGACCTGTTTTTTTTTTCCCTTTTAATACTTTATTCTATTTTACAGTACTGTGTTGGTTTTGCCATACACTAACATGAATCATCCACAGGAGTACATGATCTCCCCATGCCAAAGCCCCCTCNGTGTCTCCTATATTGTCTCATTTACAGGGTCATAATGACCTGTTTTATGTTGTCTGATATTGGCAGTTAGTGGCTGGTGAATATCTTCCAAAGAGAATAGTTTTTGTTTTGTCTTTAGTAAAAGGCACTTAGACCCATTTGTATTTTGAGATCATTCCCATTTGTTTATCTGAAACGTATAACATGATATTTTACCTTTTATTATTTATGGCAGAGACACATATGTCTAATTCAGTAAAAATATCATTATACCATTATAAATTAAAATGAAGACTCTCTACAATAAATATTTTGTACTACTTTAGACTGATATTTGATCCCCTTATCCTGATTCTGGATGTGATATTGAGCTTTACAAGAGCCTTTAGAATTTATGAGAGCCTTAAAAGCTGGGGATTTCCACTAAGTTTTCACTGTTAGAGCTGCTTCATTCCCACCAGTGGACTGCTCAGTNTTAGTGTCAATAAACTCTACTTTTCCTACTTGCAAGCATAACCGTTTGCTTTGTTGTTGTTGTTCAGCTGCTTAGTCACGTCTGACTCTTTGCAACCCCATGGAGTGCGGCACGCTAGGCTTCCCTGTCCTTTACCATCTCCCGGAGCTTGCTCAAACTCATGCCCATTGAGTCAGTGATACCATTCAAAAATATCATCATCTGTCATCCCCTTCTCTTGCCAACAATCTTTCCCAGCTTCGGGGTCTTTTTTTCCAATGAGTTGGCTCTTCGCATTAGGTGACCAAATTATTAGAGCTTCAGATTCAGCATCAGTCCTTCCAATGAATACTCAGGGTTGATTTCCTTTAGGATTGACTAGTTTGATCTCCTTGCTGTCCAAAGGACTCTCAAGAGTCTTCACCAACACCACACTTTGAAAGAGTCAGTTCTTTGATGCTCAGCCTTTTTTATGGTCCAACACTCACATCCCTACATACAAGAAAAACCATTGCTTTGACTATACAAACCTTTGTTGTTTTTTAATACACTACCTAAGTTTATCATAGCTTTACTTTCAAGGAGTAAGCATCTTTTAATTTCATGGCTACAGTCACTGTCTGCAGTGATTTTGGAGGCCAAGAAAATAAAGTATGTCACAGTTTCCATTGTTTCCCCATCTATTTGCCATGAAGTGTTGAGACTGGATGCTATAGTCTTAGTTTTTTGAATGTTGAGTTTTATGCCATCTTTTTCACTCTCCTCTTTCACCTTCATCAAGAGACTCTTTCCTCTTCACTTTCTGCCATGAGGGTGGTGTCATCTGCATATCTATGGTTATTGTTATTTCTCCTGTCAATCTTGATTCCAGCTTGTGCTTCATCCAGCATGGCATTTCACATGATATACTCTGCATGTAAGTTAAATAAGCAGGGTGACAAGATATAGCCTTGACGTACTACTTTCCCAGTTTGGAACCAGTCCATTTTTCCATGTCCATTTCTAACTGTTGTTTCTTCAACTATGTTCAGTTTTCTCAGGAGGCATGTAAGGTGGTCTGGTATTCCCATTTCTTTAAGAATTTTCCAGAGTTTGTTGTGATCCACACAGTCAAAGGCTTTAGCATAGTCAATGAAGCAGAAGTAGATGTTTTTCTGGAATTCTCTTGCTTTTTCTGTGATCCAGTGGATGTTGGCAATTTGATCTCTGATTCTCCTGCCTTTTCTAAATTCAATTGTACATCTGAAAGTTTTCAGTTCATATACTGTTGAAGCTTCGCTTGGAGAATTTTGAGCATGACCTTGCTAACATGTGAAATGAGTGCAATTGGACAGTAGTTCAAACATTCTTTGGCATTGCCTTTCTTTGGGATTGGAATGAAAACTGACCTTTTCCAGTCTTGTGGCCACTGCTAAGTTTTCCAAATTTGCTGGCATATTGAGTGCAGCATTTTTACAGCATCATCTTTTAGGATTTGAATTAGCTCAGCTGGAATTCCATCACCTCCACTAGCTTTGTTTGTAGTGATGCCTCCTGAGGCCCACTTGACTTCACATTTCAGGATGTCTGGCTCTAGGTGAGTGATCACACCGTTGTGGTTATCTGGGTCATGAAGATCTCTTTTGTATAGTTCTTTTGCGTATTCTTGCCACCTCTTAATATCTTCTGCTTCTGTTAGGTCCATACCGTTTCTGTCGTTTATTGTGCCCATCTTTGCATGAAACATTCCCTTGGTGTCTCTAATTTTCCTGAAGAGATCTCCAGTCTTTCCCATTCTGTTGTTTTCCTCTGTTTCTTGCATTGTTCACTTAGAAAGTCTTTCTTGGAACTCTGCATTCAAATGGGTTTATCTCTCCTTTTCTCCTTTGTTTTTCACTTCTTTTCTCTCTGCTATTTGTAAGGTTTCCTCTGACAACCATTTTCCCTTTTTGTTTATTTGATGGTTTTGATCACTGCCTTCTGTACAATGTTTGAACCTCTGTCCTTAGTTCTTCAGGCACTCTGTCTATCAGATCTAATCCTTTGAATCTATTTATCACTTCCACTAACTAATCAACAGATTTGATTTAGGTCACACCTGAATGGGCTAGTGATTTTCCCTACTTTTTTCAATTTAAGTCTGGATTTTGCAATAACGAGTTCATGATCTGAGCCATAGTCAACTCATGGTCATGTTGTTGCTAACTGTATAGAGCTTCTCTATCTTTGGCTGCAAGGAATATGTCGATCTAATTTCGGTGTTGACCATCTCATGATGTCCATGTGTAGAGATGTCCCTTGTGTTTTTAGAAGAGAGTGTTTACTATGACCAGTGTGTTCTCTTGGCAAAACTCTGTTAGCCTTTGACCTGCTTGCTTCATTTTGTACTCCAAGGCCAAACTTCCCTGTTACTCCTGGTATCCCTTGACTTCCTACTTTTGCATTCCAGTCCCCTATGATGAAAAGGACATCTTTTTTGGTGTTAGAATGTCTTGACTTCAGCTGCTATGGCATTAGTGGTTGGGGCATAGATTTGGATTACTGTGATACTGAAGGTTTGCCTTTGCAATGAACCAAGATCATTCTGTCATTTTTGAGATGGCACCCATGTACTGCATTTTGGACTCTTATGTTGACTATGAGGGCTACTCCATTTTTCCTAAGGGATTCTTGCCTATTGTAGTAGGTATAATGGTCATATGAATTAAATTCACCCATTCCCATCCATTTTAGTTCACTGATTTCTAAAATGTTGATGTTTGACCACTTGCTATCTCCTGTTTGACCACTTCTAATTTACCTTGATTCAGGTAAATTGACCTGGACCTAACATTCCTGGTTCCTATGCAATATTGTCCTTTACAGCATCGAACTTTACTTTCACCACCAGAGACATCCACAGTTGGGCTTTATTTCCACTTTGGCTTAGCCTCTTTCATTCTTTCCAGAGCTATTTCTTCGCTCTTTCTTCAGTAGCATATTGGGCATTTGCTCGGCTATGTACCTTCAGAAACTACTTGCCTGATTGAAGAGAAAACTTTTTCCAGCATGTTCTATATTTTACACAGCATGAGATGGAAAATAACTCTGTCATCCTGTTCTGTCCTAGAATAGGACTCTGTGAGATGGTCATCATGGTCACCAGCTTCAGGGTCATATGTAACTTTGTCCGGAACATATAACAAGTTTTTCTGGAAGGATTAAAATTAATGTTGTATAGTTTGGGCAGGTGTGGTGTTGGAGAAGGGCCAAACCAGAAGAAACAGTGAAATTGCCAGGCAGGATAGGAGAAGTCATGGCATCAAGAGGAAACAGCATTGAGGAATTGGTTAACTGCAGGAAAATAGCTTGGTGTGGAGGACCTGAGGAAGTTCCTCAGTGGTGAGACAGAAGCATCTGGTGGAAGACGGGAAGTGTAGGGACAGAGGAAATGAAACTGAAGAGCTCGGTGGTATGAGGTTTTTAGACTTATAACTCCTGACTTCATTGGTTTTTAGCCCCACTGCTATGATTTTCTACAGAGATGATGTGAAGCTCAACTTTCCCTGGTTAAATTTCCTTATCAGAGATTCAATAGGTAATCTTTAAATTCTTTTCAAGTTCTGAAATTCAGTAGTCTACCATGACAACAAATAACCAAAGTTCAAGGATTCACTGAGCATCAAAACACAGAGTCTCCTTCCATGAAAGCATCTTCTATGGTGTTCCTTAGGAAGGAAGCCACTCAGTTGCTCTGTCTGATGCATGTAAGAATTCAGTTGCCTAATTCAGGTGTCTGTCATATGATAGTATATATATTAGAAAAATCAAAGGGCTGGCACCTACCACCACTATAGTTACTGGTTCTGAGTATGTTGAAATTAACAGCTTAATACTTATTTATTTAATGATTACTTGATTTAAATAAATTCATGATAAAATACTAAATCCTCATGTTTACTCTTTGATGTGTATTTTGCAGGAAATTTTAATTTAAAATTAAAGTTTCTTGTAAACATAAATTCTTTTAAGTGTTAGAAAATTAATAAATACATATCAACTNTGTGAGATGGTCATCATGGTCACCAGCTTCAGGGTCATATGTAACTTTGTCTGGAACATATAACAAGTTTTTCTGGAAGGATTAAAATTAACGTTGTATAGTTTGGGCAGGTGTGGTGTTGGAGAAGGGCCAAACCAGAAGAAACAGTGAAATTGCCAGGCAGGATAGGAGAAGTCATGGCATCAAGAGGAAACAGCATTGAGGAATTGGTTAACTGCAGGAAAATAGCTTGGTGTGGAGGACCTGAGGAAGTTCCTCAGTGGTGAGACAGAAGCATCTGGTGGAAGACGGGAAGTGTAGGGACAGAGGAAATGAAACTGAAGAGCTCGGTGGTATGAGGTTTTTAGACTTATAACTCCTGACTTCATTGGTTTTTAGCCCCACTGCTATGATTTTCTACAGAGATGATGTGAAGCTCAACTTTCCCTGGTTAAATTTCCTTATCAGAGATTCAATAGGTAATCTTTAAATTCTTTTCAAGTTCTGAAATTCAGTAGTCTACCATGACAATAAATAACCAAAGTTCAAGGATTCACTGAGCATCAAAACACAGAGTCTCCTTCCATGAAAGCATCTTCTATGGTGTTCCTTAGGAAGGAAGCCACTCAGTTGCTCTGTCTGATGCATGTAAGAATTCAGTTGCCTAATTCAGGTGTCTGTCATATGATAGTATATATATTAGAAAAATCAAAGGGCTGGCACCTACCACCACTATAGTTACTGGTTCTGAGTATGTTGAAATTAACAGCTTAATACTTATTTATTTAATGATTACTTGATTTAAATAAATTCATGATAAAATACTAAATCCTCATGTTTACTCTTTGATGTGTATTTTGCAGGAAATTTTAATTTAAAGTTAAAGTTTCTTGTAAACATAAATTCTTTTAAGTGTTAGAAAATTAATAAATACATATCAACTGTCTGTTAAATAGAATCTAAGAGCCCAAAGGCTGTATGAATTCAGTGAGCTTAATTTCGTTTCAAAGAAGGAAGAAGGGATAACAGGGCCATAGAATTTGGGGAAGGCTTCTTAGGGATCTGGAATGGTGGGTGGGAGGGAGGAATTCTAAGCAAGAGAAACAGTATAATCAGAAGTGTGATGGCAGGAACATCTCAAGCCTGTGCAGTAGCACAAGGAATGCCCTGTGAAACACAGATGCATGTTGAGATACAGGGGAAGTGACTACGAAGAAGAAAAGTTTAGCTGGCTGTTCTCTTTGGAAGGAAAAGGGTAGATCCAGATGACCTTTGTGTTTCTTTCCAGGTTTAGGATTTTGGTTGAACACAAAAAGCATACAGAACTGGATGGGGAGCACTCTTTAGGCTTGAGGAGATAGATGATGGTAGCGACGATGACAGTGTGAATTTTAAGTCTGTGTGTGACTGGAAAGGCATCTAGGCAGTGTGTTCCTATTTCAGCTACCCTGAGGCGGAATACTGCTCACATCTGGGTTATGATGTGTGATGATCGCTCTACATGAAAGAAGTTGCTTGTTGAATGCTCTCATTGAGAAGACACAGGAGACATACGATCCTACTTTCCACAGGGCAGGAAGGCCCTGCCTAAGAGAGGCCCCTGTATTTTGAAATCTTACTGGTCAGACACACAGAATACCCTGTGTGGAAACCTCTAACTTATTGTCAGCAGCAGCCCCCTATGTGAACTGTGCACCCAGGGATGTCTTGTTTCCTAGGAAATGGCCTGGACTTTCTTTTATTTTGCAATATCTGGAAATGCAAAAGAAAAGAAAGATTCTAAGGATTTGTGAACCATTCTTTTGAAATTTTTCATAAGCCTTCCTATCTCTTAGGATGGTGTTTTCAAGTTGCAAGTGTGACCTACTAGCAGGTAATGAAATCAGTTAGGAAATTGTAACTGACATTTTTAAAATGACATACAGTAGAATAGAAGAGGAAGTACCAGAGTGAATTACATATAGTAGATATAAGTGTATTGTTTCATAGTGTGTATGTGTGTGTGAGAGAGAGGGAGAGGAGACTGGTTTATGGTATATATATATATATATATATATATATATATAAAATTTTTTTTTTTAACAATGGTTTATGGAGAAGAATGGGCTTCCCAGGTGATGCTAATGTTAAAGAACTCGCCTGCCAACACAGGAGATACTAGTTACGCAGAGTTATGGTTTCGATCCCAGGGTTGGGAAGATACCTTGGAGGAGGGCATGCCAACCCACTCCAGTATTTGTGCCTGGAGAAGCCCATGGATAGAGGAGCCTGGTGGCCTACTGTCCAAATGGTCACAAAGAGTCAGACACGACTGAAGCAACTTAGCACCCAGACATACATGCATGCATGGAGAAGAACATTTGAAAAGCCATGGTCTTAGGGTCAAGGTTATTTTTTGGCCAGTACAGACTGAAGTTTTTAAAAATATGAGCAGCATTAAGTTAAGGGACTTTTCAGTCTGTGGTCATTGAAACAAAGAGCTGAAGGTTTTTTTTTATTTCTGCCTCCCACCTCTCCACTTAGATCAATGCTGAATCCTTCTTACCTTCTCTCAGTGGGGAGGGAAGGGTGGCAAAGTGGTGGTAAGAGAAGAAGCAGTACCTGGAATCCGCATGCTGGTAAATGGGTGAAAAGTTAGTGCCATATGAACCTTGCTGGAGTACTACTAGTAATCATACACAACATTTCTGTGACACAGTGTCTTTTTCAGTGGTTTAATTGTTCTTGTTTGGACTTGTGGAAATTCTATACGGTAAGTGGGGAAGATACTAGTATCCTTTTTTCCTGCCACTCCCCTAATTGCTCCCTGTTACTCAGTTATAAGTCATTATTGAGTTCCTCAGTTGGCATCACTGAGCCTTTGCTCGGACTGGAACAGCTTTCTTCTTGTTCTTCCTGGGAAACTCCTATTCAGTTTGTAAGGCTCAACCCAAGGGCCTTACTCTGAATCTTGCCCTGCCTAGACGCCTCTGGCTCCTGTCTCCTTTGGGCCACTCTCTGCCTTACCTATATCTGAGTCAGCGCACTTCATTTGTTTGCATGCCTTTAGTTTGAACTAGGGTGTCCACTTTGGAAGTTGGGACCTGTGCCTTGTTGGTCTGCCGTTGCATATCTAACAGGCTGTCCAGAACACATGTGCCGAGGTTACAATAGAAGGAATAAGTGAGGAAACCGAGGTTTAGAGAAGTGGCTTTGCAAAAGCTAGAACTAAAAGTAGAACCCAGGTTTCTTCACAGGCAGCCCGACCTTTGGCAGGCTCTGGCTGTGACTTGCCTGTGAGGTAAGAGATGGCAGGGGAGTGGGTGGGTGGGTGTCCCCTGTCATATTGTGGGAGGCTGAGGTCTCAGAAGGGCCAGTGACAGTGGTCTCTTGGGAAGAGGAAAACGAATGAATGTTTTCTGAGTGCTTACTCTGAGGTCTGCATCTTACACGCTTTTAGGATTTTATTTCACTTAACCCTCATGACGACTCTCTGGCAATCTGTTTTATACATGAGGAAACTCAGATGGACTTAAGCATCTTGCCCAAAGGCCCATACTGGTAAAAATAATAGTTAATACTCACTGTGTGCTACACAGGGTTCTGAGACACGTTTTACTTCATTTAATCTTCAGTGAGGGAAGATTCTGTTATTATAACCAGTAAGCCAAGGCCCTGAGAGGTTCAATGTCTTGCCTGAGATTAGTATTAATAACAGAGCTGACATTCAAATCTGAGCAGATTGGCTCCAAGGCCCAGTTTTTCAAGGTTAGTTAGCAGCCTCTGGTAAGTGGTAGGGCTAGAATAGCATCGATGCACCTAATGAGGTTTATGGGCNGGGAAGATACCTTGGAGGAGGGCATGCCAACCCACTCCAGTATTTGTGCCTGGAGAAGCCCATGGATAGAGGAGCCTGGTGGCCTACTGTCCAAATGGTCACAAAGAGTCAGACACGACTGAAGCAACTTAGCACCCAGACATACATGCATGCATGGAGAAGAACATTTGAAAAGCCATGGTCTTAGGGTCAAGGTTATTTTTTGGCCAGTACAGACTGAAGTTTTTAAAAATATGAGCAGCATTAAGTTAAGGGACTTTTCAGTCTGTGGTCATTGAAACAAAGAGCTGAAGGTTTTTTTTTATTTCTGCCTCCCACCTCTCCACTTAGATCAATGCTGAATCCTTCTTACCTTCTCTCAGTGGGGAGGGAAGGGTGGCAAAGTGGTGGTAAGAGAAGAAGCAGTACCTGGAATCCGCATGCTGGTAAATGGGTGAAAAGTTAGTGCCATATGAACCTTGCTGGAGTACTACTAGTAATCATACACAACATTTCTGTGACACAGTGTCTTTTTCAGTGGTTTAATTGTTCTTGTTTGGACTTGTGGAAATTCTATACGGTAAGTGGGGAAGATACTAGTATCCTTTTTTCCTGCCACTCCCCTAATTGCTCCCTGTTACTCAGTTATAAGTCATTATTGAGTTCCTCAATTGGCATCACTGAGCCTTTGCTCGGACTGGAACACCTTTCTTCTTGTTCTTCCTGGGAAACTCCTATTCAGTTTGTAAGGCTCAACCCAAGGGCCTTACTCTGAATCTTGCCCTGCCTAGACGCCTCTGGCTCCTGTCTCCTTTGGGCCACTCTCTGCCTTACCTATATCTGAGTCAGCGCACTTCATTTGTTTGCATGCCTTTAGTTTGAACTAGGGTGTCCACTTTGGAAGTTGGGACCTGTGCCTTGTTGGTCTGCCGTTGCATATCTAACAGGCTGTCCAGAACACATGTGCCGAGGTTACAATAGAAGGAATAAGTGAGGAAACCGAGGTTTAGAGAAGTGGCTTTGCAAAAGCTAGAACTAAAAGTAGAACCCAGGTTTCTTCACAGGCAGCCCGACCTTTGGCAGGCTCTGGCTGTGACTTGCCTGTGAGGTAAGAGATGGCAGGGGAGTGGGTGGGTGGGTGTCCCCTGTCATATTGTGGGAGGCTGAGGTCTCAGAAGGGCCAGTGACAGTGGTCTCTTGGGAAGAGGAAAACGAATGAATGTTTTCTGAGTGCTTACTCTGAGGTCTGCATCTTACACGCTTTTAGGATTTTATTTCACTTAACCCTCATGACGACTCTCTGGCAATCTGTTTTATACATGAGGAAACTCAGATGGACTTAAGCATCTTGCCCAAAGGCCCATACTGGTAAAAATAATAGTTAATACTCACTGTGTGCTACACAGGGTTCTGAGACACGTTTTACTTCATTTAATCTTCAGTGAGGGAAGATTCTGTTATTATAACCAGTAAGCCAAGGCCCTGAGAGGTTCAATGTCTTGCCTGAGATTAGTATTAATAACAGAGCTGACATTCAAATCTGAGCAGATTGGCTCCAAGGCCCAGTTTTTCAAGGTTAGTTAGCAGCCTCTGGTAAGTGGTAGGGCTAGAATAGCATCGATGCACCTAATGAGGTTTATGGGCTTCCCTGGTGGCTCAGATGGTAAGGAATCTGCATGCAATGCAGGAGACACAGGTTCAATCCCTGGGTTGGAAAGATCCCCTGGAGAAGACAATGGCAACCCTCTCCAGTATTCTCGCCTGGAAAATCCCACGGAGAGGAGCCTGGTGGGCTACAGTCCATGAGATCACAAAGGGTCGGATACAACTGAGCAACTAACACTACTAAGGTTTATACTTTGTGTCTCCCTTCACTCCTAGTTCAGTTTATCTCAGTAAAGGCCCTTGATGTCTGAAAGGCCCTTGATGTCTGACGTTTACCTTGCTCTTTGTCTTAAAGATTCTACAGCCTGGTGACAGTGATGACAGCATCTCCCAGGGAATGAGAGCACCACACTCTCTTCAGACTTTATGTTCTTTAAAGTCAATGGCAAGAGTAGGTGCTTTGAAACAAGGAGGGAACCAGATTTAAAATACAGCTTTGCTGCTTCCAAACTGCGTGACCTTGAGCAATTCACCTGACCTCTCTGTGACTTTGTTTCCCCGTCTGTAAAACAGAGATAACATCAGTACCCCTGGCATGCCAAGGTTTTGAGGATGCAGTGAGACAGCGCACGTAAAGTGCCGATAGTAGTGCTTGACACATGGAAACTACTAAACAACTTAACATAGTTAAGTCCTAAGAAGAGTAAGTTGCTCTGCCCTGCATTCAAGCCCTCTTATCCCCAGTAATGTTGCAGGTACTGTGGAGATGGGGACTGGAGGCCCAGTGTTGGCACCGTCATGATGGCAGATTTTTGTAACATGGGCAAGTAGCCAGAAAGAAGCTAACTGGGTGTGCTTTGCAGAGGCTGCCTGACAGAGACGCATGGCAGACATTCAGTTCCAGGAGACCCAGGCCAACCTGAAAACGTGGCCCCCGTGGCCCTGAGGGCTCTGCGCTTGCATCGCTAGTCCCTATAAACCACCCTCTGCTGCCCCGCCAGCCGCAGTAAAATCCTGTCAGTGGTTCCTATCTCTTAACAAATGGTCTTTGCATTAATAATTTATTTTGCTTTTGCATCATTTATGAGTCAAACATGCTAAGTGAGACCCTGACTATCAAGGATTAGCTTAATAGGAATCCTGTAATATAGTACCAACATCTTATGTGTGGATCTATAAGATATTTCTCATAAGAAACTGTCCCCATCTTCTAATGAATTTTACCAGGATTCCTAGTTAGCCACATACTNTCTTTGCATTAATAATTTATTTTGCTTTTGCATCATTTATGAATCAAACATGCTAAGTGAGACCCTGACTATCAAGGATTAGCTTAATAGGAATCCTATAATATAGTACCAACATCTTATGTGGGGATCTATAAGATATTTCTCATAAGAAACTGTCCCCATCTTCTAATGAATTTTACCAGGATTCCTAGTTAGCCACATACTATTACCACCTTTACTAGGATTGGGAGATTTGCCCTTTGAAAAGAATTGGGAACACACAGACATATATACACACACATGCATGGAAATCAGGACTCAAGAGAAACTAGCTATGGGTCCCCAGGAAATGTGAAATGTTTCTTTCTAGCTTTTGTGACCTTGTAGTGGCTTCGGCATCATAAAAGCCTGCTTTCAGTGTTTGCTGCCTCGAATGCCTTCATAATCAAATATCTTGTTTTTAAAAAAGGCTAAAGCTTTGCCTTAAGAAATGCTGAGTAAAATGATCAGATTTTTGGCACTCAAGAGTTCTCTTGTTGCTGGGCAGTTGTTTCAGAATGACTAATGCTTTTCAGCGTCAAGCCATCCAGGCACCAGTACTCAGTACATTTTGTCCAGGGGTGTTTGGACTTTTGTTGTCTTGGAAATAGCTAATTAAAGGAGCACCTTTGTGGCAGATGCTTCTCCCATGGGCTTGTCACTGCAGCAGGGGCCTTCAGGAGAGGGGCTTGGCTTCCAGGCCAGCTGTAAATGAATGAGGATAAAAATGCAGTCACTTCCCAAAGGCTGCCCCCAGCAACACAGTGTCACAGACCCTTCCATTCTGAGGGGAAATGTGTAGATTGAGAAAACCTCAGCATCTGGATTTAGCTCTAAATTTTTAAAAAAGCATCATTGTTTCTCACCGTATCCCACCTTTTCAAATCGTCTGCACTTCTTAATACTTCTTATCCCACATTGTTAGGAGTCTGTCTCTCCCCTTCTGCCTCTGCTGTATATGTCCTTTGTTTTATCATCTCTGCCTCTTAGTTCTTTTTTTTTTCTCCTGCTTTCATGTTTTAGATACCTTCCTTTGCAAGTCAGTTCAAAAGTCATTTTTCCAAATCTTTGTCCTTATTTCCAGTGTAATCACTTCTCTGCCTTCTTCCCACTTTGTTTCCTCCATGTGCTCCTTGAGTTCTGTTCATCTGAATTCATTCAGCTTCTTTCATTTCCCTATCACACTCCCTCCTTCAGAACTGTTTTTTCTGGTTTTTCATCTTTTCAGAAACCTGAAACCTTTCTCTTCAGCTGGAACAATGACTGAATATTTCCTGAGTATAAGGTACAAGAACACGTCTCAAATTCTGCCTCTTTGCTTTTCCCTCCAACTTTATTAAGGAATAATATAGAATTGTATGTGTGTAAAGTACACACATGATAATCTGATAGACATATACCTTGTGGAACTGATGACCGAGATCAAGATAATGAACACATTCATCACTTCATATAGTTAACTCTGTTCCCTTTTTCTGTGGTGAGAGCAAAAAGATACATGCTCAGACACTTTCAAGAAAACAGTCATCAACTCCAGTCATCGTACTGTATGTTAGATGCTCAGAACTTACACTTCCTCTAACTGAAAATGTGTGCCCTTTGATCTTCACCTCCCATTCCTCCTCCCCTCCCTCTGGCAATCACCATTCTGTTTTCTCTGGGAAGTCAGCCCTTTTTTAAAAGGGTTCACATATACACAGTGTGTGCAGCATTTGTTTTTCTGTCTGGCTTATTTCATTTCGCGAAAAGTCTCATTACTCAACTGCATCCCACTCTCCTGCCAGCACCTAGCCTCCCGGAAGGTTTAGTTCCAGAACTCAGTGATGCCCTCTCTTAGGTCCTTGGCATCTGCCAGAGGAGAATGGGGTTATTTCCTGTCATGCCAGCTGAGTAGCCTGACACCTGGAAGTGCATGGTATATGTTGATCCATGGTAGAACTTACATCAAATCTGTGTTAACCATGTATGTGCTTTTAAAATTTCCACTGGCTCCAAGCGGGGAAAGGAGGGGAGTGGGATAAATTGGGAGATTAGGACTGACATATATATATACTCACACTATTTTTTGTTAGGTATTCAGATATTACCTTTTATTTGGGGGGGGATATAGTTGCTTTCCATATATACACTAATGTACTATGTATNATCCTGACACCTGGAAGTGCATGGTATATGTTGATCCATGGTAGAACTTACATCAAATCTGTGTTAACTATGTATGTGCTTTTAAAATTTCCACTGGCTCCAAGCGGGGAAAGGAGGGGAGTGGGATAAATTGGGAGATTAGGATTGACATATATATACACTCACACTATTTTTTGTTAGGTATTCAGATATTACCTTTTATTTTGGGGGGGATATAGTTGCTTTCCATATATACACTAATGTACTATGTATAAAATAAATAACTAATGAGAAGGTAGTGTATAGCACAGGGAACTCAGTGCTCTGTGGTGACCTAAATGGGAAGGAAATCCAAAAAGAGGGGGTACATGTAAGCCTACGGTTAATTCACTTTGCTGTGCAGTAGAAACTGGCACAACATCGTAAAGCAACTAGACTCCAATAAAAATTAATTAAAAAAATAAAATTTCCACTGAGGGCTGCTCTCAGTGTGTAGCTAAAGCGCACATTTTATGGGAGGGAATGGGGAATAAAGGGTGTTTGCTGGAATCACAGCCGCTCAAAGACCTAGGGGTCAGCATGGAAGCTGGGATAGAGGGAAACCAGGCATTACTGGTGGGGAGGGGACACCACATGGGCAGCCCTCCCCCTGCTCTGATTGTCCCTCCAGTCCTTCCCTCTCCACCAGGTTGATATCATAGCTCTGCACAGTGTGAGAAAGAGAGATCCCACTACCTAGAAAAATCAGTATTGGTTGAGAGATTTATCCAGGTTCATCTTGTAAATCATCACTAGTGTGATGGGTTTCCTAGCCCCTGCTGCTTCCTGCGGGTCTCGCTTCTTGCCTTGGTGAAATACACCTGTCCTTGGGTGCCTGCGGGGCAGTGATGAACAATAAGAGTTGTTTATTTCCATCGAGTCAGAGAGTTTACATAAACAGTAAAACAGATAAAACAATGGGCCTGTTTTATCCTTTATGTTTTCTTAACAAGAAGAAACTTCTGCTTTTTATACTTTGCCATCATAAATGTCTATTGAGTGCCTTCTTGATTTGAGCCGGTATACTAACTGTAGGACGTGGCTTCTGTTCTGAAGGCTACAAATCTGTGCTGCTCTAATGTTTTATGGTTGTCAGGGCATGGCCATGATTTGAGACAATGGTTGGGTGGTGTGTGAGATAGATTGTGTGAGTGGCTTATAGGGACTCCTACTTACAGGCTTATCTGAGGAAGTAAGCTTATTTAAAAAGATAACTAAAGGAACAAAGAAATATACACAAGAGCAAGTAAAGGGGAGAAGGAAATGGCAACCCACCCCAGNCTTCGGCATTGGGAGATCGTGTACACCTGTGGCTGATTCGTGTCAATGTATGGCAAAACCAATACAGTATTGTAAAGTAGAATAAAGTATTAAAAAAATAATTACATTAAAAAATAAATAAATTATTGTTTTAATAAGGCATCTGCTGTGTTTTTTAGAGCACACAACTAAATCCCTGTCAAGGTCTGAGGATGCAAGTTTTTTCACTGTCAGTGAATAAACTGTTCGGGGAATTTTTGCCATAAAATTTTCCCCATCAAATCAACTTCTTTGGTCCTAACCCTTCTCACAAATCTGAGCTTGTCCTGTTAGTCTTAGGAAACATTTCTTGATAGCTCTCTTATTTAATTTGGGCCTTATATAGGGCTTCTCAGGGGATGCAGTGGTAAAGAATCTGCCTGCCAGTGCAGGAGATGCAGAAGACATGAGTTTATCCCCTGGGTCGGGAAGATCCCACTGGCAACCCACTCCAGTATTCTTGCCTGGAGAGTCCACCTGGAAAAGCTGAATGACAGAGGATCCTGGTGGGCTGCAGTCCTCGGGTTGTAAAGGGTTGAACACGGCTGAACACAGCACAGGAGCACGCGGGAGTTTATTCTGTATGTGAGTAAGTGGTGTGCTCTGAAACTTGGAGGCCTTTTCCTCTTCGGAGCTGGTTAGAGCTGACTCACTCATCTGCTGTTTTTGTTAGTTTGTTGTTTTTGTTGTTCTTTAAAAAAATCTGCTGACAGGATATTTTGTAAGGAATCCATCCTTAAGCTGTTTCTTTGATGCTTTGTAACAAGTATTTGGGCAATGGTGTTTAATTCTAGGACCAGCAGATGTTTGAGGATTGTCACTTTATCTTAGTTTCTCTTGCCTGTAAAATTGAACTAATGATATTCATTCCATTTTACAAGTGCTTTTAATTTCTTTGTTAACAGGAATGCTAATAATAGCAAACACTTGTATAGTCCTTATTTGTGCCAGGATTTCATCTAAGCATGCACAGATATCAACTTATTTAGCTATTATCATTATCCCCATTCTAGGCAGAGAGGTAAATTGCTCATGGTTACGCAGTCGTGGGAAGATGTGAATGCAGAAAGCTCCTAGAATGTGCTGTGTGCCATCTGTGCCGTGCAAGTTGCTTCAGTCGTGCCTGACTCTGTGACCCCATGGACTGCAGCCCACCAGGCTCCTCTGTCCATGGGATTCCCCAGGCAAGAATACTGGAGTTTGTTGCCATGTCCTCCTCCAGGGGATCTTCCTGACCCAGGGATCAAACCCTCATCTCTTACATCTCCTGTATTGGCAGACAGGTTCTTTACCACTAGCACCACCTGGGAAGCCCAAGAATGTGCTACTAAACTTTATACCATTTGCCACCCTTTCTACTGTATTGCCAAGCATTGCTGTCACTGCCATCAGCTATTAATTTATTGAGCTTCATCTCAGAGACCACCAAAAATCAGACATGTATTTTCCCTTCAGAACTGCACCTCTGTGCAGAAGATTGGGAAAATAGATAACTGTAACTTTTATGATAAACACTGGAGCCTCTGGGAGGACTTTAGAAGTGGCACATAATCCAGCTTTGAGAGATCATGTGAGCTCATCTGTAAAAGAGGAACATGGTAATCCCTACCTCAGAGAGCTGATGAGGGGATTCAGTGGCTGGATGCATAAAAATGCCCTGAACAGAACCATTCACATTAAGTGAAAGCTATTCTTTTTATTAAGCCGAACACTGGAAGCTGTGGAGTGGTGTGAGGCACTGGCAGGTGGTTCTTTAAAGTGTGTTGGAGACAGAGGGAGCTTCAGGGACAAAAACCTGGAAACAGAAGATGGCATGGCCTGTTCAGGCTGCTGCAAATAACACAGAGGGTAGAAACAAGGGGTGACGGGACAAGGAGACTGGTGGATCAGTCAAGGTGAGGTCATGAGGGACCTGCTGGTCAGGCTGTAGACTTTGGGCTCATCCTGAAGACTTTTAAGCAAGGAGGTAGTTTTGTCAGTCTTGACACATATAGAGACTGCTGACCACACTTTGCAGAATATAGGGGCAGAAAGACCACTTGGAAAGTTATTAAATTAACCCAGGCTAGCAATGATCTACTACACAATTTCACTCATCTCACACGCTAGCAAGAGAGTTCCAGAAAAACATCTGCTTTATTTACTATGCCAAAGCCTTTGACTCTGTGGATCACAACAAACTGTGGACAATTCTTAAAGAGATGAGAATAATAGACCACCTTACCTATCTCCTGAGAAATCCATGTGCAGGTCAAGAAGCAACCGTGAGAACTGGACATGAAACAATGGACTGGTTCCACATTGGGAAAGGAGTATGTCAAGGCTGTATCTTGTCACCCTGCTTATTTAACTTCTATACAGAGTACATTATGCAAAATGCCAGGCTGGATGAAGCACAAGCTGGAGTCAAGATTTCTGGGAGAAATATCAATAACCTCAGATACACAGATGTTACCACCCTTACAGCAGAAAGTGAAGAGGAACTGAAGAGCTTCTTGATGAAAGTGAAAGAGTAGAGTGAAAAAGCTGGCTTAAAACTCAACATTCAGAAAACTAAAATCATGGCATCTGGTCCTGTCACTTCATGGGAAATAGATGGGGAAACAGTGAAAACAGTGAGAGACTTTATTTTCTTGGGCTCCAAAATCACTGCAGATGGTGACTGCAGCCATGAAACTAAAAGATGCTTGCTCCTTGGAAGAAAAGCTATGACCAACCTAGACAGTATATTATAAAGTAGAGACATTACTTTGTCAACAAAGGTCTGTCTAGTCAAAGCTGTGGTTTTTGCAGTAGTCATGTATGGATGTGAGAGTTGGACTATAAAGAAAGCTGAGCACCAAAGAATTGATGCTTTTGAACTGTGGAGTTGGAGAAGACTCTTGAGAGTCCCTTGGACTGCAAGGAATCCAACTAGTCCATCCTAAAGGAAATCAGTCCTGAATATTAATTGGAAGGACTGATGCTGAAGCTGAAGCTCCAATACTTTGCACACCTGATATGAAGAACTGACTCATTGGAAAAGATCCTGATGCTGGGAAAGATTGAAGGCAAGAGGAGAAGGGGAAGACAGACGATGAGATGGCTGGATGGCATCACTGACTCAATGGACATGAGTTTGAACAAGCTCTGGGAGTTGGTGATGGACAGGGAAGCCTGGCGTGCTGCAGTCCATGGGGTTGCAAAAAGTTGGACGTGACTGAGCGACTGAACTGAACTGAACTGAGGGATGATGGTAATTCAGTCTATGGGAAACATAGGGTAGTTGGAAAGAAACAAATGGATTAAAGAGATACTTGAAAGAGATACTCCAAATTGTTTCCATTTGAAGGTGGGAGAAGGGACAAGTCAAGGATGATATCCAAATTTGGGGCCTGAACAACTGAGTGGACAGTGATCCTATTTCCTTGAACTCATAGCATGTAACCCATATCAATACCGAGTGGCACAGATTTCTCAACATTCGTGCAGAGAGGCTAATAATCCCATTGTATTAGCACAGGGTTGTAGGGGAAGATGGTCCTCACCCTCAGATTTCCTTTGTTCTGAGAATACCTGCTGGCCCCTTAGCCTCCAGGGCCCTCCCGGGCAGGAGGGGAGTTCACCTTGTTTCTCAAGGAGTTGGCCTGATGCTGTTTATGCCCCAGTACATGATATACCTGTTTTATAGAGCCCTGCTATTCTAGGGAGTTTTAAAATCACAAGGAGGGACTGAAGATGCCATATAGTTTGGCCGTTCACAGAGGATATTTCACAAGTAGATGTGATAATACTGAATTATGTGTATTATAAGGACACCATTTCTGACTCATATGGTTTTTGCTTCTAGCTCCAAGTAAGACTGTTTTCACCCTAGTTTTTGTGCCAATAAGAACATAACCCTCCCCAGCCTCACTACCCTCCTATTTCTGTATCTTGTTACTTCCATAAGATTTCATCATTTTTTTCCAGTGGCAACAAACTGATAAGAATATTTATTTGTGTGTGTTTTACATAGATATGTGTTGTTTTGCATGTATATGTGTGTATATATGTGTTTTGCATGTAAATGTATATATATATGATATGTGTGTGTTTTAGAAATATGTGTGTATAATATGTTTTACATATATGTGTATATATATTATGTGGGGCTATGTGTGTGTTTTACATATATATATGTATATATACTATATATTAATATATTCCTGTGTATATGTGTTAGTCGCTCAATTGTGTCTCTTTGCAACCCCATGGACTATAGTAGCCTGCCCAGCTCCTCTGTCCACGGGGATTCTCCAGGCAAGAATCGTGAAGTGGGTTTCCATTTCCTTCTCCAAGGGATCTTCCCAATCCAGGGATTGAGGCCGGGTCTCCTGCATTACAGGCAGATTCTTTATCATCTGAGCCACCAGGGAAGCCATATATTAATATATGTATCATATTTCCATGTTTTATGATGAGAAACTCCTGCCTAAGTTTGACATTTCATGTACCCTCTGTAGATTCCATTAGAGTTGTTGGGTTTTTTTTTCTAGAATAGGAAGGGACCCCACATTCTCTGAACTGGCCCCTAACTGGCTCATAACCTGCAGGGAGGCATATCTGCTGCCTAGAATCAAGCTGGAGGAAGTTTCTGTCTTTTTAAAAATGAAGTGCTATGTTCATATCAAGGGAGTTTTATAATAAATAATTGATAAAGAAAATATTTTTCTTTCAGTGATATAATATTTTTAAGAATGTAGGGCTTTTAATTTGCTACAGACATCAGCCTTAATTGTATTATTTTCTGAGAAGATTTACTAACCCCTTTGTGTCTCAGTTCCCACACCTGTGAAATGAGGCAGTTAACACAGAAATGATTGTTTAAGACTTGTGGTTTTAAGATTTTGTTCTAATTTTCTAAATTAAGTCCCAAATGAGCGTTTATGGTTGATTGTAAATGAAATAGTCTTAGTCTTTCCTGGGACACAATGTACATGTGGAAAAAAATAATAGTTTTGGACTTTAGAAATTTAAATTTCATTGTCTGATCACCTTTACAAGACCTCTGAGTATTTTATAAATATGAACATTTTTATATGAAGTCAGAAGAGATGTCATGAGTTTATATTGCAAATTTTAATATTTTATAAACATATGCTCAGCAAAATTGTAGAATGGATTTTTAAGTAAAAAAAATAAGAAATGGTGCTCAAAAGACCCACATATATTAAATAACAAATTAATTCAGTTTATAATTTGTGATAAGGTTAGTAGAAGAGTAGCTAAGAGAATGCTATAGTATGTATATGCTGATGTCAAGAAGACCTTTGATAATTGGACATTGTATTCTCATCATCAAGAGGAACTGTGGGCAGGCTTATAGAATAGTTGGGAGATTCACCAGTAACTGAACGTTTCACCTGAGCCTTGGTGATTAGGTACAGGCTTGATGTCAACCTAGCAAGAACCTCAGGACTGCCAGAGGACTCTGTGCTTGGTCTGTATTTCCCCAGCAAAGTAGCAATGACTTAGAGAAGATGGAAAAAAACATTACTTGCAGATGTCAAAATATGCAGGTAGCAAAAAGAGAGAAGAATTGCTAATATGTTAGGTAGGAGGTTCCAGACTCAAACAGCTATCAACAAAATAGATCTGCCAAAGCGAACAAGAACAGCACTTTATAAGAACAGATGTAGTCATTACAAAAACAGCACTTTATAAGAACAGATGTAGTCATTAGGTTTAAATGAAACACACACACGTTGTAATTATACAACCAAAGAGATTAGGAACATCTTAAAACAACACATGTTGAGGGTAGAAGGGAAAGAAGAAAGGGTTTTTATGGACCAGAAGTGCAGTTGTGTCGAGGACATCATGTTGTGTACTTGTCCCAAAGTGGAGTGTGGTCATAGATGTATTGATTGAATGTGAAGGATCTAGACTTAGCGAATTGTCCTGTATTCTGTGGACACAAGGACTTTCACAGTGGCACCATAAAGCCAGATCTGGAGCTCACATTTTGAGACGAATATTGTCAGTGTAGTGAGCACATACTGGAGGGTGACTGGGGTTTGGAAGGACCCAGAACAGATGAAGGAATTGGGATTGTCACCAAAGAAGATAAGAAATGAGGACACAACAATTATTTTAAAACATTTTATGAGTTGTTACCTGGAAAAGGAATTGCATTTTAGAAGTTTGAAAATTAAGATAGGATCAAGGGGTAGAAATTACAGAAGGAATATTTTAACTCATTATCAGATGAATTTCCTAAAAATGAGAGCCATTCTCCAGGGGAGCCGGCTGCTGAGTGATGTGAGGGAGCTTCCTCTTGCTGAAGGTGCTGGGTAACTGAGAGATGACTCTTAGTGTATGGTGCTATCCAGGGATTCTTACACAGTGTGGGAGGATGGATGGACAAACTGTAGGAAGGCTTGTGAGTCTCAGAGTCTATGACATTATAAGAAATGTTTTATTGGATTTATTGATAACATTTTTGTGCAAGTATGGGAAGATGACTTGATCTTATTTGAGCTGAGTGCAAGCATTAAATACTTTAGTTGGGTTGGGTGTATATCATCTGCATAAAGCAAAAACAATCTTGCCAAATGCCCCATGTAGTGCATCAGCTCTGGCTAGACTAACTAGAATTGCCAAGAGGATTCATAATAAAAATCTCACTNAGCATTAAATACTTTAGTTGGGTTGGGTGTATATCATCTGCATAAAGCAAAAACAATCTTGCCAAATGCCCCATGTAGTGCATCAGCTCTGGCTAGACTAACTAGAATTGCCAAGAGGATTCATAATAAAAATCTCACTATGGTAAAAACTGGGGACTGTGACATTGAGGTTCCAGGCTATAGGGACATCATTATTGTTCATCTTTCTTCTCATTTGCTATTGGCTCCTACCTGGCGATCTGAGTCAAATTCTACTCAGATAGTATAAAAAGATCTGTGTGATATGCTTGTACTTGAACAAATGTCTACATGTATCTTAGAAAGTGAAATGAAAATGTCAGTTGCTCAGTTGTGTCTGATTCTGTGACTCTGTGGATCATAGCCTGCCAGNTGGCAGTTTGTTCAATGCAAACTAAGAACATATTTCCAAATTATGGGTTTTTTTTCTCTTTTTCTGATTACATAGTATGTTCACTAGGGTATTAACCAGATTGTGCTTTACCATTAATTTCCTTTTTCTTAAATATGAACCTGACTGAAAATGGCTTTTATTAAGTTCCTGTAAGCCTATACAGTTCACAGTTATTAAACTATGTATCACAGGAGTCTACAGAGTATATTTGAATTGAAGATTTTTCCTTTCCTGTGGGAAGATCCCTAAGTGGGATGTAAGCAGAATTGGTCATCAAACTTTTTAAGACCTGGGTTTGTCTAGCACTCTGTACATTTACCCTGAGCATGAGACTCCCTTGGGACATTGGTTAAACATTCAGATTCTGTCCAATTGGGATGATTTACAATTAGTAAATGTTAGCCAACCAGTCAACAAATAAACAAGATAATTGCAGAGAGTGACATAAGGAAATCCAACAGAATAATATTTGAGGAAATGACGGGGCTGGGTGCTACTTTATATGGCACAAAGGAAGAGCTTTCCAAGGGGTACATTGGAGCTGAACTCTGAGAAGGAGCCAGTGAAATCAGGAACTGGGAAAGAGTTTGTATGTCTCACTTTATTTACCTGTGCCCTGGGTGGTTAGCACTATTATTGGTGTCTCTTGTGGCTCAGTGAATTTTTGTTAGGTAATGCATGCAGTCCTGAGATAGCACTGCTTATATCCAGATTCTGAACAATGGAATCAAATAAATGCTGTTTAAGTCTGCATGGGTCTCTAAGTCAGGTTTAGAGCATTTAGAACTTGAATGTTTAACCAGTGTCCCAAGGGAGTCTCATGCTCAGGGTAAANAAGAAGAAGAAGGTGAGAAGAAGAAGAAGAACGCGAGAAGAAGAAGAAGAAGAAAATGAGAAGAAGAAGAAGAAGAAGAAAAGGAAGAATAAGTAGAAGATGAGAAGAAGAAGAAGAAGGTGAGAAGAAGAAGAGGAAAGTGAGAAGAAGAAGAAGATAAAGAAGAAGAAGAAAAAGCAGGTGTGAAGAATAAGAAGGTAAGAAGAAGAAGAAGAACCTGCGAAGAAAAAGAAGAAGAAGGTGAGAAGAAGAAGAAGAACAAGAAGAAGGTGAGAAGAAGAAGAAGAACAAGAACATGGTGAGAAGAAGAAAAAGAAGAAGGTGAAAAGAAGAAGACGAA
This sequence comes from Raphicerus campestris, assembly GCA_006410735.1. NCBI lineage: Eukaryota > Metazoa > Chordata > Mammalia > Artiodactyla > Bovidae > Raphicerus > Raphicerus campestris. The sequence goes on along the minus strand of SJYW01041080.1, from coordinate 550,867 downwards.
GTTGAGAAGAAGAANGTTCCTGTAAGCCTATACAGTTCACCGTTATTAAGCTATGTATCACAGGAGTCTACAGAGTATATTTGAATTGAAGATTTTTCCTTTCCTGTGGGAAGATCCCTAAGTGGGATGTAAGCAGAATTGGTCATCAAACTTTTTAAGACCTGGGTTTGTCTAGCACTCTGTACATTTACCCTGAGCATGAGACTCCCTTGGGACATTGGTTAAACATTCAGATTCTGTCCAATTGGGATGATTTACAATTAGTAAATGTTAGCCAACCAGTCAACAAATAAACAAGATAATTGCAGAGAGTGACATAAGGAAATCCAACAGAATAATATTTGAGGAAATGACGGGGCTGGGTGCTACTTTATATGGCACAAAGGAAGAGCTTTCCAAGGGGTACATTGGAGCTGAACTCTGAGAAGGAGCCAGTGAAATCAGGAACTGGGAAAGAGTTTGTATGTCTCACTTTATTTACCTGTGCCCTGGGTGGTTAGCACTATTATTGGTGTCTCTTGTGGCTCAGTGAATTTTTGTTAGGTAATGCATGCAGTCCTGAGATAGCACTGCTTATATCCAGATTCTGAACAATGGAATCAAATAAATGCTGTTTAAGTCTGCATGGGTCTCTAAGTCAGGTTTAGAGCATTTAGAACTTGAATGTTTAACCAGTGTCCCAAGGGAGTCTCATGCTCAGGGTAAATATGCAAAGTGCTGGACAAACCTGGGTCTTAAAGTTTGATGACCAAATCTGCTTATATCCCACTTAGGGATCTTCCCACAGGAAAGGAAAAATCTTCAATTTGAATATACTGTGTAGTCTCCTGTGATATGTAGTTTGATAACGGTGAACTGTATAGGCTTACAGGAACTTAATGTGGGGTATTATCACAAGTAGAATACACACAGAATTCCTGAAGAAATAGAGAAAATGAAGAAAAGTGGATAAAGGAGAGCATCTGGAATGAATAGGATATGGTTGGGGGAAGGGGAGAGAGAGGATGGCAGTAGAGCAGCTAAGGAGTTGAGGGGGAAAAAACTAGAAAAGAAGGCCATCTTTGCACCCCTGGCATCACTGTACTGCTGTCTACCAGGGAACCCCTAAAGAAAACTAGAAAAGAAGGCCATCTTTGCACCCCTGGCATCACTGTACTGCTAGTTAATAGGCTGATCAGTAATTATTGCCATCTTCTTGGGATTTGAGCAGCATGCTCTAACTAGCATAGCATTGCTTCTATTCTGCAAAGTAAACTTAAAAAAAAAATCTTTGGAAAACAAAGATGTGTCACATTATGGTAGTGGTTTAGTCACTAAAGCAAATTATGGTAAATACCAATTCCAGCTAGCTTAGGACAAGTTAGATATGATCAGAAGTAGTAGGTAGAAAATATTTTGACAGAATCTGAATGGCAGTCAAATTCATGTATCTGCCAAGTTAAAACTATAGATGTTTGTCACTTGGATTTATTTTTACCCACTTGGTCGCAGAAAGCATAACACATGCAAAATGAGTTATTGGAGAAGCTAGCTACTNTAGGTAGAAAATATTTTGACAGAATCTGAATGGCAGTCAAATTCATGTATCTGCCAAGTTAAAACTATAGATGTTTGTCACTTGGATTTATTTTTACCCACTTGGTCACAGAAAGCATAACACATGCAAAATGAGTTATTGGAGAAGCTAGCTACTTAAGAACTAGCAGGGTGTGTTTACAGCAGACTCTCTCTACATTGGTGTGTGGAGAAGGAAGCTGTAGGTGAAACACAGAATTATCCAGTGTAAGAGTCAGAAGAAAACTTCCAGGTCATTCTAGTCCAACTCCTTTAATATACAGAGGAAGAACCTGGGGGTGGGGAGTGGGGGGTGGGAGAGAGACAGAGAATGACCTTTTTCAAAGCCTTCTCCAGGGTCTGAATTTGAATCAAGATCCCTTTCTTCTTCATTTAACAAGCTTCTGTTAAGTACCTATTGTGTATACCATGCATGGCCAAGCACTGGGTATCACAAGCTGAAGAAGATACAAATAGGATCTCCCCTGAGGATGTCACTCTAGCAGGGCAGCCAAAATAGGACAGAGTGTGATAAAGTGTGTATGTGTGTGCACGCAGGTGTGAGTGTACAATAGCAACTGAAGCTCTCTACCAGATGTGTTTATAAACTGAGAAAGCCCGGCAGGGGAAGTATCTGACCCCATCTGGGCAGTCAGAATGAACATTTTTGGAGTGTTTTCTGTGTTAGACACTCTCCGCCCATTATCTCATTAAATCTCACAAAAATCCTGTCCGGTCAGTATCTTTCATGCTCATTCCATAGTTAAGAAGTGCAGAGAGGCTCAGGAAAATGAACTGATGTCCCTGTGGGCATAAACCAGCATTTCAGCTCTGGGACTGCCTGATCTTAAGCCCTTTTTACTGTAATAGGAATAAGTAGACTCATCTCAAGGGCAAATTCCAGCTGATTGCTAGAGGCTGAGCGCTGTGCTCTGAAGGAGTCCAGGCAGTATCTAGGTTCAGAAGCACATGGTGTGATAGGTTAATGATGGTGGCCATTGGGCTTCCCAGATGGTGCTAGTGGTAAAGAACCCACCTGCCAGTGCAAAAGACATAAGAAATGTGAGTTTGATCCCTGGGTTGTGAAGATCCCCTGGAGGAGGCCATGGAAACCCACTCCAGTATTCTTCCTAGAGGATTCCATGGACAGAGGAGATTGGCAGGCTACAGTCCATAGCGTCTCAAAGCGTCTAGACATGACTGAAGTGATTTAGCACTCATGGATGTAGAATGGAAAGGGTAGCCCTGAGTCAGGACTTTGTACTTCCTGAGCTATACCATGCTCTCACTGTTCCAGGCCCAACTCTGAGTCACATCTTCCAGCTCCTAACACATCCTGTTCCCTTCCTCTGAGCTCAGGATAGTATTTTGTGCCATTGAGGTGTCTAGAATCTTGTCTCCTAATGAGGTCAGCTCCCCTGTGCAGTGTCCTATGCTGTGTGTGTGTGTGTGTGTGTGTGTGTGTGTGTGTGTGTGTGTGTGTGTGTGTGTGCACTCAGTCATGGCCAACTCTTTGCAACCCCATGGACTGCAGCCCACCAGGCTCCTCTGTTCATGTAATTTTCCAAGCAAGAATACTGGAGTGGGTTGCTATTTCCTCCTCCAGGGGATCTTCTCAAACCAAGGGTCAAACTTGTGTCTCTTGTATCTCCTGCATTGGCAGTAATGCTTTTCAAAATTTTCAGCCCCATCAAAGATATCCCTTTTGCAGTCCCCCGCAAACTTGCTGTGTGCTAAAGGCAGCTTGTGTGTTATATAAATTATTACATGCCTACAGTTTTGTATGTTTGTATGTATAGGTGTAATGGCAGGCCTTCCTAATTCAAAGGCATGACTCCAGCAGGAAGTTCAGATCCTGGGGCAGGCTAGCTGGGATGTGTCAGGGTTTAAGATTACATCAGGCAAGCAGCTGCTGTCAGTACACACAGTTGACCTCACACCTTTTCTTAGATGCTGGAGAGCCCTTGTTATAGTAGTTACAGAGGTGCTGAGGTATAAAGGCCCCTGCATATAATGCTTAAAGAGGAATCTGGAGGTGGAGATGGTGTTCTCTTACTGCTGCAGTTTATAATTTCCAGCTGTCTCTCTGAGTTAGACACTAGAATTAGGTTTAGGCTGTGGTTCTAGCTGGTATGCCTCTGCTTTAAATTTTATCTCCTAACCCCTTGGCACCAAAGAATTTCAATTTTCCAAAGCTGGCCACAAATTTGAAACAAGTGTCTAAAACCAGTTGTTAGAGTCAAAAGACCCAGCAGTAGTAACAATCGTGTTAAATGAATCATTTGTGGAATGCTTAACTGCTCATCATCTGTTTGAAGTGTCTCCGTGCTTTCTTGTTTTCTGCGGTAAAAATAAGTCAGGTTTACTAAAGGTATATATTTTCATTCCTTTCACATATGTGACAATCTATTTTCTGAATTATTGGAGTTCTAAAACACTGTGGGTAAACGAATATAAATTTGAACGCAAACCACATCTGAAGGTGTTACTTTTAAATTATTACATAAATTCCTTCGTGTCATAAGAGCATTTTCATTTCAATATTCCATTATCATGTAACTTACGCATTGTGATACTTCTAACCAAGAACATCTATTGATTTAAATTTTTTTACTTTTAAAATTCTTTTCAAATAAGAAGAGAGCTTCCTGTGGATGAGGCTCCCAACCTGATTTTTATGTAGAGTTGTAATTTTCTATTTTAGTAAATCAGACAGTCCTGTGGCTTAGTAGGTTAGCATTATTGCTAGTACCCTGCTGTTTTTTTCCTGGACTAAAAACAAAGAATAACAGAGTGAACATATCTAAAATATATCCTCTTATTTGATGAAATGAGTAGCCCATGTGCCAAAGTGAAACTATTCTGTGTGAGTGATTTATTGTTATGGATGTTTTATTTGTGTGTCACTCACATGTGAAGGTTTCTTTTTAATTGTATGTGTCAATTTTTAAACAAATGAAAATAAGGCTAACTAGGCAGAACAGAAAATTATGAGTACTAAAGAACAGGATTAAAAAAAAACTTAAGGGAAGTCTGAATCCTCTACATATCTTGTCTGTCACCCAGACCCCAAGAACTATCTTAAATACATTCCAGTGGGGGGCCTTTCTCCCAGATGGACTGGTATTCTTCTTTCCTATAATGTGTATCTCTTCTTTCCTGTAAGGCAGCGATGAGGTATTAACCAGAGTATTGTTTGAGATATTTTGAAACCTTCTAAATAAGGTAGGTGGTGGTTGTAGATTATTTCAAGATAATATTGCCTAGAAAATTGGAAAGATTTCACTTGCCACCAATATTTTCAGTTGTAATTTTATTTTCAAAGTGTTAAACATCCCTTAATTTGATGTTTCTGATTACCTTGAATTGCAGTCATTAGCTATCATTTCAATATTTAATTGAATATTCTAGTAACTGATTCACTATACTTTAGAAAGTTACATGAAACTCATGATACTAGTTTCTTAGTATAGCACTGAAACTAGTTGAATGACTGGAGGAGGCTCATTTGTAGTCTAATTGGACTGTTAGTGAGTCTCTGACTAAACAGGTACTTAAATAAAAGAAAACATCATTAAAATAAAAAAATAATTGCAGGAGCTTCCCTGGTAATCCAGTGGTTAGGAATCTTCCTTCCAGTGCATGGGACATAGGTTTGATCCCTGGTCAGGGAACTAAGGTCTCACATGCCAGCGAGGTAAGCCTGCAAGCTGATGAAGACCCAGCGCAGCCATAAAAAAATACATGCTTCTCATCAACATAACTGACCTGTCATGTGGCACTAGAAGGAAGTTATATTTGTTATCCAAATGTAATCACCTGGAAGCCATTCACTGTTAGTAGCTGGCACATGGCATGCAGTTGCCTGTTGCTACTGCTGAGTCACTTCAGTCGTGTCCGACTCTATGCGACCCCATAGACTGCAGCCCACCAGGCTCCCCCGTCCCTGGGATTCTCCAGCCAAGAACACTGGAGTGGGTTGCCATTTCCTTCTCCAATACATGAAAGTGAAAATCAAAGTGAAGTTGCTTAGTCGTGTCCGACTCTTAGCGACCCCATGGACTGCAGCCCACCAGGCTCCTCCGTCCATGGGATTTTCCAGGCAAGAGTACTGGAGTGGGGTGCCATTGCCTTCTCCAATGCAGTTGCCTAGTAAGTATTTATTAATGAAAGTACAGCTTCAGTTCCACCTACTGCTGATGACTCCCAAGGCAACATTAAAATTGGGAGCGCTCATTATTCTGACCCATGTTTCTGGCTGCTTTCTCCTCCTCTATACCTGGAGGAGCCACAGATAGTCCAAATTCCCAATGCCTAAAACTGAACCACCATCTCTTCCTTCTAAACCTGTCCTTCCTCTCTCTCCTACTTGGTTATCAAAATCACATGCTGCCCAAGCACCCTGGATTCTTTCCTTTCCCTCGCTTTCTAGATCTAGATATTTACACATCAAATCTAACAGATTTTCCTTCTTAGCACCTCCTAACCTGGTTACATCTCTTCATCTCCATCACCAGTGTTTTTTCAAATCCTTAAACTTTTCACCTGAATCTCAGCTGGTCTTCAGGGGTGTCTCCCTGCCAAATCAGTGGTTCTTATACTTTACAGTACTAAAGCATTTCCCAGGGAGCTGTTTAAAAATGGAAATGTCCAGATCATACCTTCATCAGGTTCTCACTTGGAAGGTATGGGTGGGACCCAGAAATCTGAATTTCAAGCCAGCAACCCAGGTGATTCTGATGCATACCACCATTCCATCCTGAGCACTCAGATGCAGCTTTGCTCTAAAATATAAGACTTATACATGCCACTGATTAAAATATTCAAAGAACTACCATTTACAGCAGTGGTTTTCAAACTGTGGTCACTGAGGTTCCCAGGGATTCCTCAAGGGTTCCCAATGCGTGTATGTGTAAGGCAAGGTGGTGGGGGGCACATTGTATGGTGAAGGGTATATTCTCTATGAAGATCCTTATTCAACTATCCCCACCCCATCTCTTTCTTTAGTCACAGCAGCTCTCATTTTGAAGTTTAATAAAAGATTTCCTTTGAGAAGTAACCCTTTACGTTTTTTAAAAAAATANATGGTGAAGGGTATATTCTCTATGAAGATCCTTATTCAACTACCCCCACCCCATCTCTTTCTTTAGTCACAGCAGCTCTCATTTTGAAGTTTAATAAAAGATTTCCTTTGAGAAGTAACCCTTTACGTTTTTTAAAAAAATAATGAAGTAGTTTTCAATTTAAAGAACAATCAGGACCTCACAATGAGAAATAATGTACATTCTCTATCATGACCCAAAACATACAAATATTTTCCTGTGTAACTGAAACAAGTTTCATGAAACATACCCTTACTATATTTGATATGTCCTGATGTTTTTCTGTTCTATTTTATTTTTTAGAAAATTGCTGGTTTCAGCCTATTAAATGATTTCACAAGCCACTAATGAGTTGCAACTGAGCCACCAAAAACCTCAGCTCTAACCTTTCTCAATAGGTTTTCTTTATGAACCATGGAACATAGAAATATTTTCTTAATCCTCCCATGATGGTCTATGACTCATACAATTCTAGGTGCTTGGAAGAGAGGTTAATTCAGTGTTAATACACTGCATACCTGAGGGCATTCAGACTCAATTCTCCTGGTGAACTCCTGATTGAAAAATACTTATGGGATGTGATTTACACAATAAATCCAATCTCTTGAGAACTTCCCACAGGGTCCTTCCAGGTCTTACCCAAGTTCATCTCTCAGACTTCATCTTACTTCCCTAGTCACCTTCCTGGGTTAAAACCATCCAAACCTGTTTGGAATTCCCCAAGTGTATCACACTATTCCTCACCCCTGCACAGTCATTCTTGACCTTCAGCAGTCTGCTCAACTGAGTGTCATTTCACCTGACACCTTCCTTGACAGTAGTCAGAACCATCCCATTCTGGTTCCCTGCCTGTCAGTGCCTGAAGGGCAGGGCATTATACTGCTTGCATCAGAAATGCTAGCGCTTATTCATTACCTGGCCTTGTGGTTGTTAATAAACTTCAGTTACATTCAATGGATATGTCTTCTCTGCTGCTTGAGTGTAGGGCTCTATACTTCATTTTGAGGATACAGACAGATATGAGGCACAGCCTGCATACTTGGGAAGTTTATAATGGACCTGAGCAATGGGACCTATGTATTAAAAACTACTTCAGTATAGCAAAATGCTTAAGAATTTGCATGGAGGAATCAGGCTGGTGTTCAAATTCTGACTCTTCTATTCATTGGCTTCTGACTAAACTGTTGAGCCATTCGGAAGTTCAGATTCATCAAGTATGAGACTGAAAATAAGAGTAGCAACCTCACAGGGCCATGAGATTTAAACAGTGGGTGTACGTAAAGCTTTAAGCACACTGCTTAGTCCAGAGGTCTTGGGAGATGTTAGAGTGGAACTAAGCAGGTGATATGCCCAGTGCCACGTGGATGTTGTAAGTGGAAAGAGTCACAGGAATTGAGAGAAGAGAATGGTCACTGTGGGTTGGACAAATGGGAGAGGTCCAGTGGAGGAGGCAGAATAGGAGCTAAGCTTGGAATGAAAAGTAGACCTTAGATTAGGAGCCAGGAAGGCATTCTTGGCACGGTGAACCAGAGAGTGAGCTAAGGCCAGCAGAAGATGGTGTATGCCTTGCCTGTAGACTAGTTTCCATGGTTGTGTTTATACATTTCATCTATGCATAAGATCTGTTCAAACATTTTTCCAAACAGAAGCTGAAGGTATTGATCTAAAGGTGATTTTTTTGTTTTGTTTTAAAGAATTCTACCTCCTTTTTCTTTTCCATGTCTTTTGGCCAAATCTATATAGAGTCTACAATTTTGCTGACAAGGTCAGCTTGATGAAACTATATTGGTCAGCATACAGAAGTGATTTGTGAAACTGGTCATGCATTGTAATCACCCAGGAAACTTCTTCTACAGATTTCTCCATCTGACCATAGAGAGTCTGGCCACTGGGTCTGATATAGGACCAGAGGACATGCATTAGTGAAATGCTCCCTTGGGAATTTAATGGACAACCAGCTCTGGGAACTGCTATCTTGGAGAATTTGTCTTAATCAGTTTCTAGCCATACTGTCTGATAATGGTGTCTGGGAAACCAACAAGTCGAATTTCTTTGGATTGCGTGGGGAGTTGAAACTCAGAGTTTGTAGATAGCAGTTTTCTACTTGGAAAACAGTTCAGAAGCCATTTAACCCTCTCTCTCTCATTTGGGGAAAATCCCTTCCCTTTGTACATCTCAGGACAATCTGGGCAAAGAAAATACTCAGGCCAAGGGAAGCTGTCTGTCTGCTGGACAACAAATTCCTCTCCAAAATAGCTTTATTTTCTTAAAAAAATTTTTTTTGTTCAAATTCTGCTTTTTGATACTTTTCCATTTGGTTCAGGGTGAACTTCAAGCTAAGTTGTGCTTCTTTTTATGTAATGACCCTTCAGGTATTTGGGGACAGTTAACATAGTCTTGTTTTCCTTTGCCTTTTCTTCTCTAAGAAAAATGTACCTGATTTCTTCCATTTCCCAGATAGATACCTTTAGATCTGCTCCTATTTGTTAAGGCCTAATTTAGGGGGAAAATAATCCGGTCTTGACATATGTCTCTTGGTAAGCCTTGCTTATTCCTAGCTGTTTGTTTTGAGCATTGAGTTTAAATACTCAAAAAACACTCATCTTAGTTTTTTCTTCTAGAATTTATTGGAAATTCATAAGGGGCTGACTGATATATATTTGCTAGAACGCACCATCTGCCCTCTTTTAAGAACTGGGACAGTTGCCCATTTCTATGTTTCTAACATCTCCCACATTCTTCAAGAATTCTCCAAGAGGACAGATTCCCAAGGCCAGAACCATTCCTGGCATTTTCTTCTCCTTTTAAATATTTTGGGGGGACCTCATATCTGCTGCTGCTGACACACAGTAAAAAACCCCTAACAAATGAACTGTTAAGATAAGCTGTGCCTCCATTCTGTGGTGTGTTTAGAAGAAGAGCCTAGCCGCTGGGTGGAGGAGTCACAGAGCTGCGGTTTCCCAGGGTCCCAGCTTGGAGTGTAATCGTCACCTCAAATGGCACCGCTGAACACCAGCTCTGGTTCAGCAGCCCAGTGTGTTTGGGCTGTTCTGTCAGAGCCTTGCCTTTTGTTGTTCTTGGAAACAGTGTAATAAAAAGGTCAGCAGATTTTTTTTTTTTTTTTTGGCTCTTCATACCCCAATGGCCAGGCTATATTTTTGCTGAAATTCTTTTTCCTTTCCTCCCTCCCCTTCTTTCTTTCCTTCCTCATCTTCCTTCCTTCCTTCTTTCCTTCCTTCCTTCCTTCCGTTGCCAGAAAATCTTTCTGTTCGCAAACCAAAGAATGATGTAGTTGTGATAGATGCAGCTTTAGAGTTAAATATGACATTCTATGAACAGGACTTTAAAGGCCAAAACTACTCTCTCCTCTTCCCCATCACTTACTTTAGAAATAAGATCCTTTTCACTCACTTCTGAGACTAGCATGTGAACAGGAGCACAGGCTCTGGGGCCAGGCTCAGTTCAGTTCAGTTCAGTTCAGTTCAGTTGCTCAGTCGTGTCCGACTCTTTGCGACCCCATGAATCGCAGCACGGCAGGCCTCCCTGTTCATCACCAACTCCCAGAGTTCACTCAGACTCATGTCCATCGAGTCCGTGATGCCATCCAGCCATCTCATCCTCGGCCGTCCCCTTCTTCTCCTGCCCCCAATCCCTCCTAGCATCAAAGTCTTTTCCAATGAGTCAACTCTGTGTGTGTGTGTGTGTGTGTGTGTGTGTGTGTGTGTGTATAAAATAGTACCTATTTCCAAGGATTGCTATGAGGATTAAATGGTTAATTCATATAAAATGGTTACAACAGTGTCTGGTATATAATCATTGCCCAAAGAAAAGTGTTTCAGTGCTGATTGAATGAAATATTTTATGAAGTTCAGTGCAAAAGAAAAATGTATTGAATTACCACATTATGACAAACATATCTGAAGATTTATTTAGAGTGTTAAGGTCCCCTGATTAATCCAAACTAGCATTTTATGCTGAGGAAAAAAGCTTTAATGATTCCATTTAAAGCTTTAAAAATTCCATTTTAAAAACAATCTTTAGAAAAACATATTGGCAATTTACTTTTATTCCTTTTTTGATGTGTATGTATGAAATAGATCATTCAAACAAAATTATATGTGTACAGTTTAAAGAATAATACTTAAAAGAATTTTAAAAATTAAAACACCTGTGTACTTGCTACCCAATGCAATTATCAATGTCTTTAGAACCTCCTTTGTACCCTATCCTGGTGGGCCCCTCTCTCCTGTAGAAGTAACCATATCATAAATCTCATATTAATCATCTTGGCTTTCTTCATGGGTTTTACCACATATGGTTGTAATGTTAGACATCAAATTATTTCAGTTGGCTTTTTTAACTCTACAGTTAACATTGATTTTGATTATTAGGATACCATTGACCCTTGAACGAAAGGTGTTTGAATTGAGCAGGTTCATTTATGTGAAGATTTCTTTCAGGAAATGCATTCTACAGTACTACATGATCTGATCTGAGGTTGTGTCTACAGATGTGGAATCATAGATGCAAGGGCCAAATGTAGTTATATATGGATTTTCAACTGTGCAGGGATCAGCGCCCCTAACACCCATGTTGTTCAAGGATCAACATATTTGGATTTATTTCCTGTACCTTATTTTCCTCTTTATCCCTACTTTTTATGTTTGCCACCTTTCTTTTGTATTGAGACCCTTTTTTCCTTTGCTTGCATCTTTCCGCTTCCGTTAGTTTGGAAGTTATATACGCTATTAATGTTTGACAAGGGGCTTCTCTGGTGGCTAAGTGGTAAAGAATCTGCCTATCAATGCAGGAGACACAAGATCCTACATGCTGTGGAGCAACTAAGCCCGTGTGCCACAACCACCGAGTCTGTGCTCTAGAGCCCAGGAGCCGAAACTGCAGAAGCCCTTTTTGTCCCAGAGCCTGTGCCACACAAGAGAAGCCACCACNAGGATCCTACATGCTGTGGAGCAACTAAGCCCGTGTGCCACAACCACCGAGTCTGTGCTCTAGAGCCCAGGAGCCGAAACTGCAGAAGCCCTTTTTGTCCCAGAGCCTGTGTCACACAAGAGAAGCCGCCACAATGAGAGACCCAAGCACCCCAACTAGAGAGTAGCCCCTACTCACTGCAACTAGAGTAAAGCCCTCACAGCAGCAAACATCTAGCATGGTCAAAAATAAAAAATAAGTAAATATCAAAAACTTTGATATGTATATTTAACTAAGTATGAAGTTTGCCAATATTTCCTCCTCCTACCCATTAACACAAAACCCTTGGAAACTCCCTCTGGAATTTCTTTGAAATTCTTCAGTTTCACACAGAAAGAGATTTGTCAAATCAAAGTTGGTAGCTACAGCTTTTGATGTCTGCTTTGTTTAGTTCTTCCCTGCTGACAACACAGTAATCCTGTCTCAGAAACAGCAGAAAGAGCAGAAGTGTTATTGTTCTAGGAAATACAGACCATTGGAGCTAGATGGGGCCTTTTTCAAACTTTCTGACTAATCCCAACAGTCAGAAATATCTTACTTTACGCCCAATGCATGCATAAATATAGCATATAAAACTGAAACAAAAATTGCATGAAACAGTATTTCCCTTGGTCTGTGTAATATACTCTGAGTTGTTTCATTCCATTGTATTTTATTCTTTCATTAAATAAAAAAAAAAAACTTTTCCAAACTCACTAATTTGATTGCATACCCACTAAAGCGCTCCAGCTCACAGACTGAAAAACCCACACTTGCCACAGATCCTCAATTTATAGTTTAGGAAGATGAAGCCCAGACTGATAACATGGATCTCCAGAGTTGCACAATAAGTGAAGAATTTGGACCCAAATCTCTGATCTTTTAACTCCAAGGTCACTTCTTTCTTCATATATGTCAGCCAACCCCCAAATAATAGAGGATGGAGAGCAAATGGAGCCACTGGAGAGGTGTAGTTATGAAATGGGAAGTGAAACCCCCTGAGAACTCCGGCACAACTTTTGTCAGATGTCTCTCACAAAGCATCTCATGAGAACCACTGCTGAGTGAACCCAGTGCAGTGTTAGACTCCACTTTTCATTACCTCTGACCTTCCCAATTACCTCATAAGTCAAGATCATTATCTTTATTAAATGAGGGAGTGAAGAAGACTCAGAGAGGTGATTTGGCTTATTAGTAGCTCGTAAGGTGAAGAGCTGGGCCTAGCTGTCTGACCCCAAAACTCATGGAGTTTCACGGCCTCATACTGCCTCTTTATAATTTTTGCCTCGACTTGCTTATCATTATCTCTCAGAACAAAGATAAAGCACTAAGAGGAATACTGTTCAGGTCTGAATCTAACCAAGAGGAGTAACTAGTTAGTGATACAGTTCACAGACCTGCTTGTCCATTAGCTCCCAGAGCGCATGGTCTTCACCTCATTCACCTTCTAGCTTAGTTCTTGGCATATTGAAAGCTCACAGTGACTATCTGTTCAATGCATAAGTAAGGGCATTAAGAAATGATAAGGACTTTTGGAAAAAGAAATCACACCCCAAGATGGAGGCAGGTCCCATGGTGGCCAAGTGCACAGCCTGTGAGGGAAGATTGCCTAGGTTCAAAATTCAGTGTCACTTACAAGCTGTTTTGTCATAAGCAAGCTATTGAATTTCTCTTGGGCCTCAGTTTCCTGAGGATGATAATGATGTCTGTTCTCATAGTGTGGTTCTATGAGTTAATAAAGGGAAGCATTCATGTGTTAGCTGTCATTGTTTTCTGATGTTATGCTGACTAAGTAGGGAAATAATGAACCTGTGTCTCATATCTTAGGAAGAATAAATCAGAAAGTTCTGAAGTAAGCTAAATTGGTCAGATGGATAGAGACTCAGAAGAGACCCTCTTTCATGTGCAGTTGGTGCTAAAATTATGCTAAATAAATGTGTTAATAAAAGCACATCTCTATCTCATCATGAAAGAGAAAGACTTATTTCTGACAAAAATATCTATCTCAACTTAGAGCAGTTGATTAAGCAGATGGCCTGTGAATGTCAAAAAGGATTTCGTGCCTACTCAGCTTAAACGTGGTTTTGTTAAGAATATAGTTTTTGAGCAAGTGACTTGATTAAAAGACTAGGAGACACCTGTGTATGCAGTGTGTCTTATTTAGGATAGCACTTGGAAAGTCTGAGTTAGAGAACAGCAGAGTACAGGGTTCCCCACATAGACTCTGGAATTGGGCCTCAATTTTCTCACCTGCAGAATGTGGATAATGACTGCACAGCCTTCTGGTGTGATTCGGAGAACACATGGAAACAAGTTCTGTGTTGTGCTCAATATGTAAGAGAGAAGTGTAAGCCTCTAACTAAGGTACCTGGGTAAGCAGATGGGAAGGTGAAATGGCATGTGGTTTATAGTCTGCTTCTAACAAGCCCAGTTCTCACATGCTTAGAGGAAGTCTGGAAGTTTGCTTTGCAGTTGTCAAAACAAATCCTCAAAGTCCCTTGATGCCACTGATGGAAGACTGGGTGAGAAGAAACCTAAATAATTAACCTGACGTCTGAGTGCCTGTTGCTTCCTCTCCCTCTCTCTCTCCAGGGGCCTTCGTCGTGTGCTGGACACCCGGCCTGGTGGTTCTGCTGCTCGACGGCCTGAACTGCACGCGGTGCAACGTCCAGCACGTGAAAAGGTGGTTCCTGCTGCTGGCGCTGCTAAACTCCGTCATGAACCCCATCATCTACTCCTACAAGGATGAGGACATGTACAGCACCATGAAGAGGATGCTCTGCTGCTTCTCACAAGAGAAGAACCCAGAGAGGCGGCCCTCCCGCCTCCCCTCCATGGTCCTCAGCCGGAGCGACACAGGGGGCAGCCAGTATATGGAGGATAACAACCGAAGCCCCGTCTGCAACAAGAGCAGCTCGTAGGCTGCGATGCCCCTCCGCCCACCCTGGCCTCCGAGGGGAGAAGAGGTGTTTGGAATGGGTACCTGTCTCCAACAAAGCCTGCGTATGGTGTTATCTGAGCTCTGAATGAATCATTGGGAAGTTTGTTTTAAAAATTGTTTTACGTCAAGTGAAAGCATGGGCAGAAGAGAGAGGACACGCACATTTAGAGAGAAGCACAGAAAGAGGCACGGCAGCCCCACGGATTCCCACCTGAGGCCCCGTGACCCTCTCGGAGCACCGCCTGCCAGGCCGTGTGTCCTGGTCTCTGTCGCCATCTTGTAGGCATTGTCTCTTGTTGTCAAAGGATGTTGTTAAAGGGCTTAGGCCAAAATAAAAGTGTTACTTGAGCCACTATCCGTAGCTGCTTGGAAAGCATATGTAGTTCTTTCTGCATGCATTTGAAATTTTTAAAAATGCTTCAGCAGTGATGTTTTTCTCCTCAAACAAACCATGGCCAGTAGCTACGTGTTCAATAGGGATCTCAAAGTAACACATCAGTCAGGGCTCCAGATAATCAACTTGATCTTTAACTGAAAGGACAGTCTGAGGAAAAAAGATTTACTTCTAATAACAAAAAAAGTAAACATTAAACACTCTGCTTGTAGTGAAAAATGAGGCCTTGATATAGTCCTCTCAGTGTGCATGCTTGTGAATACACACCTGCATATTGACACACTTCAAATTTGTATTGAAAGACATCACAGATAATGATGGTGAAATAAATTCACTGGCTACCTAGACTTTTCAGTCTAGGACTAATAGTTGTAGAAATGACCTGTTATGCTCTAATAGCAAGGAGTGATTCATTTGAACACAGATCAGCAGGGTGAAAAACATATTAGCATGTGGGCTGAGTTCCTTGCATATAGGATTGCATATGAGCTCCAGTTCCAGTCCAGTCACTCAGTCGTNAATAGCAAGGAGTGATTCATTTGAACACAGATCAGCAGGGTGAAAAACATATTAGCATGTGGGCTGAGTTCCTTGCATATAGGATTGCATATGAGCTCCAGTTCCAGTTCAGTCGCTCAGTCGTGTCCAACTCTTTGTGACCCTATGAAGCGCAGCACACCAGGCCTCCCTGTCCATCACCAACTCCCTGGAGTTCACCCAAATTCATGTCCATTGAGTCAGTGATGCCATCTCACCTTCTGTCATCCCCTTCTCCTCCTGCCCTCAATCTTTCCCAGCATCAGGATCTTTTCAAATGAGTCAGCTCTTCACATCAGGTGGCCAAAGTATTGGAGTTTCAGCATCAGTCCTTCCAATGTACACCCAGGACTGATTTCCTTTAGGATGGACTGGTTGGATCTCCTTGTAGTCCAAGGGACTCTCAAGAGTCTTCTCCAACACCACAGTTGAAAAGCTTCAATTCTTCGGCGCTCAGTAGTTGAGTTTTTCCTATCAAGTTCCCTCCATACCCTGGTAACTTGTCAGATTTAATATATAGAGTAATTTTTACATCTCATATTTTACCTACAATTATTGACATATTTCCAGTTCTTGCTTTACTTATGGACTGCATTTTGATCTGGGTTCTATTTAAAATTTTTCTCCTTCCAAGACCTAAGTAACATGAAAGGCAAGTCAGTAAGAGAAGCTTTATGCACGTAGGCTACTGGCCAGAGTTTTCTATGTAAAGCATGTAGATTATATTCCGATTTTAACATAATAACTTCAAAGCAGATATTATAATATTTATGTAGTTTGCAAAAGAAGTTTACATTTTTTTTTGCTATTGTGATATAACATTTTTGTGCAAAAACTACTTGTAATAAAAGGATTTGAAAAGTCATGCTTTTAAATATAATGACCTAAAATAGAGAGTAGTATGATTTGAAGGTATAGATTTCACAAACTGTGTAGTAAGTGGATCTATCTGAAGCTTATACCAAAGCTACCTATAAAATAAAATAAAAAAGAGAATCTGTTTTCTCTTGTTGGAGGTGTATTATTACTTTGTGTATTTTCTAAGTAAAAATACAGTTTGTGGTAACTATAGCTCTCATTTCTATTACAGAAGAAAAGTCAGATTTGCTTTGAAGTACATATTCTCAGTGTTTTATGTAAGCATTTTGAATCTACAGCTGGGCAAGGGGTGGAGAATTGAAATTGAAAACCAGTCCCTGAATAGCTACTAAGGGACCTTTAAAGGTTTTATTTTGAGGAAAGCACCATTTTTAGTACCCTTCAGCAGAGTGTCATGTTCAGAATGGTGTCTGGAGGGGATCCAAGTGTGGAAACTCAGGGTGGAAATAGATAGCTTTTGTTTTATGCACACACATATCTCAGTGCTGGTCCAAGAGTAGAGGAGTCATGTATATTTGCAGATGACAAGTGCCAGCCATCTCAGGGCTCACCAGGAACACAGCAACGCCATCTCTTTGTTGGAAAAATATAAAGAAAGAATGCTCCTATTCAAATTCTAAGACCCCCAAGTCATTGAGATGATAGTTCTAAAAATCTGACCTAACCTTTTCAGACGAACCCTTGACTCAAAGCAGGAGCTACATCCAAGCCAAACAAGATTCATTTTCTTCTTAGATTTGTAGCCCTGCCTGAGGTGTTCTGCTAAATATGTACTGATGAGAGAATTTAGTTCTTCATGAAGATTGTCTCTTGGAAAGGAAAAAGATTTTGTGAAATAAATTGAAATTTCTTGATGAAAAAAATTTTAAGTGAGTGGTAGACTTGTGTAAGCCACAAACAAAACTAATTTCCTTCACAGTCAGCACTTTGATACTTTGTATAAATATTTGCAATCAAAGTTTGGAAACTTCAATGCCTCTGCTTCACTGGCACCCTGAGGCCATGTTTGGATGGCCCAGGATCAGGGACTTGGGGAGCTCAGCAGCTGCAGAAGCAGCAGGTAGGATGAGGGGAGGGTACAGGAGAAGTGTCGGGGATACAGCTCTGTTCATCTTCTGGGGCTGCCCCAAAGTGGATTTCAAGGCATGTAGTGCCCTGAGTTCCTAGACTAATTGCAAGAGATTAAGAGTATTTTGTTTTTATTAGCTCATTGATCCTCTGATCATTCTGTGAGTGGGAGCGGAGGCAATCAGAATGCTTGGCCCTCTTTTAACTGATTGACTAGGCATAATGCAGGCAAGCCCTGTGATGACACTCATGAAATTGACTGAGAGACAGACTCAAGCCTTGTTAGAACCTGGAGTGAAAATAACCAAAGTGTTATTCTACACAATGGTGCATCTCACTGCATACTAATGAGAATTTAAAACACACACATATCTGACTTATGGGATGTTTACCAGAGAATTCTATGCCCTTGGTGGGTCGCTAAACGTGAGATTAAATTGGAAACTCCTAGGGCTCCTTTTAACATTGTACATTGTCTTTCAGGCCTAGGGGTTGGGGTTAGAATCACTTAAAGGCGCGAAGGAACTTTAGGAAAAGCTGCATTTTGTGAGGAATGTTCCCCTGAACATCTTACATAATTTAAGATACTCATCATGTAAGACTAGTTTTCACAGAGGAATAACATTAGGATTGTAGGGATTTTTATTTGACCTTAATGCTTTACTTATTTTCACATCATTCTCTCCAGTGTCTTAGAGTGTGCTCTCTCCTAAATTAACAGATGATCAAGTGTTTAAGGATTCAGAGTATTTTGTCACATGTAATTTCTGAGCTAAAGGTTTATGGTGCAAACACTAGTACAAATGGTCACTAAAATCACATGGGGAGATTCCAGTACACGTGAATAAGAGGGCGGGTCACATTATGCTATATATATAAAGCAGCACCTCTGCATGTCAGTCCACGAACATGGTTTGCAATTAATTGGATTTTGGAATTTACCGTTCTTGCTAGCTTTTTAGAGAGCTGCTATTTTATACAGCAAACTTTATAGAACTTTTTCTAGGTTACAAACTTCAAGTTTACAGAATTCAAATTTCCATAAACTTCACCTGTATTGTGTTTATTACTGAGATTAACACCTACACATTCTATATTAATCACAAGGCTATATTGAAGAAAAACGAGGGTGATGCCCACCACAAGTCCATGTTACATCTTTGTGCATATTCAAAAATGCTATCCCTTCCTCAAGACACTTTACTTGCATCTACTGGAAATTATCTGATATATTAATTTTGTTAGAAGTTTACCACTACTTGTCAGACAACTATACTAATATATAAGCTTATTCGCAGTATGATTGGCACACATGGGGGGTTGTTCGCTTCACCACTCACACAAATGTTATGATAGCCATCTTAAAGAAATCACTAGGCTGAAATTCAGAATACCAAGATTCTGAGTTCTGGTCTGTCCTAAACTATCTATGAAATTCCAGATATGNCTGCACTCAGTGACCCCAGCCCTGCATCAGGCCACTGCCAACTCATGCCTCTGCTGGAGACTCCTGAACACTCATGGGCATGTCTGGGTCAGTCTCTTGTGGGGTCACTGCTCCTTTCTCCGGGTCCTGTTGTGCACAAGATTTGGTATGTGCCCTCCAAGAGTCTGTTTCCCCAGTCCTGGGTAAGTTCTGGTGGTTCTCTGGTAGGGTTAACGGCAACCTCCTCCAAGAGGCCTTATGCTATACCCAGGTCTGCTGCACCCAGAGTCCCTGCCCCTGAGGCAGGCCACTACTGACCTGTACCTCAACAGGAGATACTCAGACACAGTTCTGGCTCAGTCTTTGTGGGTTGGGCCACTCAACATCACAGTAATCTAAGTCTATGTCCTGACCAGTAATGCTGAAGAAGCTGAATTTGAATGGTTCTATGAAGACCTACAAGACCTTCTAGAAATAACACCCAAAAAGACATCCTTTTCATTATAGGGGACTGGAATGCAAAAGTAGGAAGTCAAGAGGTACCTGGAGTAACAGGCAAATTTGGCCTTGGAGTACAGAATGAAGCAGGGCAAAGGCTAATAGAGTTTTGCCAAGAGAACATACTGGTCATAGCAAAACCCTCTTCCAACAACACAAGAGATGATTCTACACATGGACATCACCAGGTGGTCAATACCAAAATCAGATTGATTACAATTTTTCAGCCAAAGATGGAGAAGGTGTATAGAGTCAGCAAAAACAAGACTGGGAGCTGACTGTAGCTCAGATCATGAACTCTTTATTGCCAAATTCAGACTGAAATTGAAGAAAGTAGGGAAAACCACCAGACCATACAGGTATGACCTAAATCAAATCTCTTATGATTATACAGTGGAAGTGACAAATAGATTCAAAGGATTAAATCTGATAGACAGAGTGCCTGATGAACTATGGATGGAGGTTTGTGACACTGTAGGAGACAGGGATCAAGACCATCCCCAAGAAAAAGAAATGCAAAAAGGCAAAACGGTTGTCTGAGGAGGCCTTACAAATATCTGTGAATAGAAGAGAAGTGAAAGGCAAAGGAGAAAAGGAAAGATACACCCATCTGAATGCAGAGTTCCAAAGAATAGTATGGAGAGAAAGCTTTCCTCAGCAATCAATGGAAAGAAATAGAGGAAAACAACAGAATGGGAAAGACTAAAGATTTCTTCAAGGAAATCAGAGATACCAAGGGAACATTTCATGCAAAGATGAGCACAATAAAGGACAGAAATGGTATGGACCTAACAGAAGCAAAAGATATTAAGAAGAGGTGGCAAGAATACACAGAACTATACAAAAAAGATTTCCATTACCCAGATAACTACGATGTTGTAATCACTCACCTGGAATGTGGAGTCAAATGGGCTTTAGGAAGCATCACTATGAACAAAGCTAGTGGAGGTGATGGAATTCCAGTTGAACTATTTCAAATCCTAAAAGATGATGCTGTAAAAGTGCTGCACTCAATATGCCAGAAAATTTGGAAAACTCAGCAGTGGCCACAAGGCCTAGAAAAGGTCAATTTTCATTCCAATCCCAAAGAAAGGCAATGCCAAAGAATGCTCAAACTACTGTACAATTACACTCATTCACACAGTAGCAAAATAATATTCAAAATTCTCCAAGCCAGGCTTCAACAGAATGTGAACTGTGAAATTCCAGATGTTCAAGCTGGACTTAGAAAAGGAGAGGAACCAGAAACCAAATTGCGAACATCCACTGGATCATCGAAAAAGCAAGAGAATCCCAGAAAAACATCTACTTTTGCTTTATTGACTACATCAAAGCCTTTGACTGTGTGAATCACAACAAAGTGTAGAAAATTCTGAAAGAGATAGGAATATCAGAGCACATGACCTGCCTCCTGAGAAATCTGTATGCAGGTCAGGAAGCAACAGTTAGAACTGGAACAACAGACTAATTCCAAATCGGGAAAGGTGTACGTCAAGGCTGTATATTGTCACCCTGCTTATTTAACTTACATGCAGNAAAAAAAAAAAATGGAATGGCAGCAAGAAAGAACATGATGAACACAAGGGAAATTCAGGGAGAAGGGTGCCTCCTGTGGCTCGGTAGGTTGAAGTAAAGAAGGAACGAATGATTCAGCCAACCAACTAACAAACAGAGCAAGTGTCTTCTCTCAGTGGCCAGACAGCTGGGCAGCCTGCCAGAGGATTTAGGGCTCCAGGAAGTTGCACTGCAGAACTGCTAAGCAAACGTTCTCCGTATTGTTTGTACAATTCATTATTTTTAAGAAATGTTAGCTGTTGGGGTCCACTGAGATAAAAGATGGCCTCTAAGTATAATCTCATTATCCTCTGTCACTCTGGCTTGGGAGTTTTATGTGTCTGCAGAATCTTAGAATCTATATTTCTCCAGCTTTAGTTTCAGGGTCAATATCCCAACACAGCACTGCTCATAATAAATAGCTAGTAATAAATGATAAAGTAGGCTTCTGTGTTTTATTTTATTTGGCTTTCAAGCCAATCCATTTTATAGCTGTCTGCTTGAGTGCTGAAAAAAAAAATTCTGGAGACAGTAAAGAATCATATGAAAAATTAGAAGATGTTGACAAAAAAATCTTTTTATCTCCCCTGCTTACTCCACAGAAAGAGGCCCTAGATAGACTGTTGATTATGCATCTAATAAGGTGGCTGCTCATGGAAATGGTCCCTTTGATTGGTTTGCAGAATAACTCTGTTTTATGCACCTTTGGCCCATGATACAGCTTCTCATAGGCACCTGTGTGGTATGCTCAGTCGTGACATTGCTTTGCTTGCCTTCTCACATAGATTTTTTTTTTTCACTTTGAGGCTATGGAAAATCATAATTCCTGAAGTGGTAGCAAGTGAAAGAAAAGAAAGAGAAATGAAAAGTAAAATAGCTTGTCCTCAATAGCAGTGGTGATTACAAGGTTGAATTTCTCCTCTCTTTGTCTAGTTATTACTTTTAGAAATATATGTGGTTCAAATAAGGTTGAAAGTGTTTTACCTGCCCTATGATGGAAAACCTACACTTCTAAGGTTTTACATTATAGAAAAGAAAATTATAAATGGTCCAAAAAAAAGTATGCAATAAATTCAGCATAAAAGACAATGATTAAGTATACTTGTTATGCTTATTAGACTTTCAGTTTCTGACCAAGAAAGTGTTTTTATTTCAAGTCATTCATTAATGCATCATGCACTCACTATTCATTCATTTTCTGAGCACACTTTCAGAGTACCTATCATAAAGCATTGTGAAATAAATACCAAGGAAAATGAGATTGACTCTAAGCTCATAAAGAGCTTACATTAGTGACTAAGCCTCTTCGAGTAGATATTCATGGAGCAAGAAAGGGGCTAAAATCAGTGGTTGCCCACACTGTCCAAGATGCATGGCCTTTGCAAAATTTACGGACTATGGCATAAAATTCACTGTTGTTATGGAACCAACTGGAATTTTCCTAAGAACCAATGACTGCAAGAGTATTTGCATGCTAATGTGCACATTTTACGTAGGTTATATGAATGAGTTTTATAAGCCTACTTTAAAAATTATTATTGCTATCCCAAGGTGTATTTCTTGATTTTTATTTCCTTTATTATTTTTTCACACTTAAAATGCACTTGAGTTCCACTACCGAAGTCTGTGCAGAAAGTCAAAAGATGTTTAGCTAGAGAGGAAGAGTTAGGGGAAACTGAGAGGGCTACAACAGATATAAATAAGCTGGACTGTTAAGGGGCTCACTGACTTCGTGTGGAAGACATTTCCAGTTACAAACAGCCGCTAGTGCCCTTGAGGATCGGCCCCTCGCTTCCAGGACACACATTCCTCAGTTGCCCCTTCTCAGTCTCTTGCTGGGGTCACTCTTCTCCCTGGCATCTCAGTGCTGCTGGATTCTGCTATCAGTCCAGCTCTCTTTTCTGTTCACCTCCACTATCTTGGTCATCCCATCTAGTCACGTGTCTCTAAGTATATATATGCTGACAACTCTGAAATTTTTATCTATAGCCAAGACCACTCTGTTTATCTCTCAAACTTTAAACTCGTAGAAAATCCCCACCTTGAGGGAGAACTAAATTAGGACACACAAACACTACTATATATAACACAGATAAACAACGAAGACCTATTGTATAGCAGAGGGAACTATACTTAATATCTTGTTCAGTTCAGTCGCTCAGTCAAGTCCGACTCTTTGCAACCCCATGGATTGCAACACACCAGGCTTCCCTGTTCATCACCAATTCCTGAAGCTTACTCAAACTCATGTCCGTTGCATCGGTGATGCCATCCAGCCATCTCATCGTCTGTCTTTCCCTTCTCCTCTAGCCTTCAATCTTTCCCAGCATCCGGACTTTTCCAGTGAGTCATTTCTTTGTATCAGGTGGCCAAAGTATTGGAGTTTCAGTTTCAGCATTACTGATGTTGAATATTCAGAACTTATTTCCTTTAGGATGGACTGGTTGGATCTCCTTGCAATCCAAGGGACTCTCAAGAGTCTTCAACACCACAGTGCAAAAGCATCAATTCTTCAGCTTTCAACTTTCTTTATGGTCCAACTCTCACATCCATACATGACTACTGGAAAAACCATAGCTTTCACTAGTTGGACTTCTGTTGGCAAAGTAATGTCTCTGCTTTTTAATATGCTGTATAGATAGGTTGGTCATAGCTTTTCTTCCAAGGAGCAAGCATCTTTTAATTTCATGGCTGCAGTCACTGTCTGAAGTGATTTTGGAGCCCAAGCAAATAAAGTCTTTCCGGTTTCCATGGTTTCCCCATCTATTTGCCATGAAGTGATGGGACCAGGTGCCATAATCTTAGTTTTCTGAATATTGAGTTTTAAGCCAACTTTTGCACTCTCCTCTTTCACTTTCATCAAGACGTTCTTTACTTCTTTAATTTCTGCCATAAGGGTGGTGTCATCCAGCCCAGCATTTCTCATGATGTACTCTGCATGTAAGTTAAATAAGCAGGGTGACAATATACAGCCTTGACGTACACCTTTCCCGATTTGGAATTAGTCTGTTGTTCCAGTTCTAACTGTTGCTTCCTGACCTGCATACAGATTTCTCAGGAGGCAGGTCATGTGCTCTGATATTCCTATCTCTTTCAGAATTTTCTACACTTTGTTGTGATTCACACAGTCAAAGGCTTTGATGTAGTCAATAAAGCAAAAGTAGATGTTTTTCTGGGATTCTCTTGCTTTTTCGATGATCCAGTGGATGTTCGCAATTTGGTCTCTGGTTCCTCTCCTTTTCTAAGTCCAGCTTGAACATCTGGAATTTCACAGTTCACATTCTGTTGAAGCCTGGCTTGGAGAATTTTGAATATTATTTTGCTACTGTGTGAATGAGTGTAATTGTACAGTAGTTTGAGCATTCTTTGGCATTGCCTTTCTTTGGGATTGGAATGAAAATTGACCTTTTCTAGGCCTTGTGGCCACTGCTGAGTTTTCCAAATTTTCTGGCATATTGAATGCAGCACTTTTACAGCATCATCTTTTAGGATTTGAAATAGTTCAACTGGAATTCCATCACCTCCACTAGCTTTGTTCATAGTGATGCTTCCTAAAGCCCATTTGACTCCACATTCCAGGTGAGTGATTACAACATCGTAGTTATCTGGGTAATGGAAATCTTTTTTGTATAGTTCTGTGTATTCTTGCCACCTCTTCTTAATATCTTTTGCTTCTGTTAGGTCCATACCATTTCTGTCCTTTATTGTGCTCATCTTTGCATGAAATGTTCCCTTGGTATCTCTGATTTCCTTGAAGAAATCTTTAGTCTTTCCCATTCTGTTGTTTTCCTCTATTTCTTTCCATTGATTGCTGAGGAAAGCTTTCTCTCCATACTATTCTTTGGAACTCTGCATTCAGATGGGTGTATCTTTCCTTTTCTCCTTTGCCTTTCACTTCTCTTCTATTCACAGATATTTGTAAGGCCTCCTCAGACAACCGTTTTGCCTTTTTGCATTTCTTTTTCTTGGGGATGGTCTTGATCCCTGTCTCCTACAGTGTCACAAACCTCCATCCATAGTTCATCAGGCACTCTGTCTATCAGATTTAATCCTTTGAATCTATTTGTCACTTCCACTGTATAATCATAAGAGATTTGATTTAGGTCATACCTGTATGGTCTGGTGGTTTTCCCTACTTTCTTCAATTTCAGTCTGAATTTGGCAATAAAGAGTTCATGATCTGAGCTACAGTCAGCTCCCAGTCTTGTTTTTGCTGACTCTATACAGCTTCTCCATCTTTGGCTGAAAAATTGTAATCAATCTGATTTTGGTATTGACCACCTGGTGATGTCCATGTGTAGAATCATCTCTTGTGTTGTTGGAAGAGGGTTTTGCTATGACCAGTATGTTCTCTTGGCAAAACTCTATTAGCCTTTGCCCTGCTTCATTCTGTACTCCAAGGCCAAATTTGCCTGTTACTCCAGGTACCTCTTGACTTCCTACTTTTGCATTCCAGTCCCCTATAATGAAAAGGATATCTTTTTTGGGTGTTATTTCTAGAAGGTCTTTTAGGTCTTCATAGAACCATTCAAATTCAGCTTCTTCAGCATTACTGGTCAGGACATAGACTTAGATTACTATGATGTTGAGTGGCCCAACCCACAAAGACTGAGCCAGAACTGTGTCTGAGTATCTCCTGTGGAGGTACAGGTCAGTAGTGGCCTGCCTCAGGGGCAGGGACTCTGGGTGCAGCAGACCTGGGTATGGCATAAGGCCTCTTGGAGGAGGTTGCCGTTAACCCTACCAGAGAACCACCAGAACTTACCCATGACTGGGGAAACAGACTCTTGGAGGGCACAAACCAAATCTTGTGCACAACAGGACCCGGAGAAAGGAGCAGTGACCCCACAAGAGACTGACCCAGACATGCCCATGAGTGTTCAGGAGTCTCCAGCAGAGGCATGAGTTGGCAGTGGCCTGATGCAGGGCTGGGGTCACTGAGTGCAGCACTGCATGCATGGCCCCTTTTGAAGGAGGTCGCCATTATCTTCATCACCTCCATAGTTTGGCCTCAGGTCAAGCAACAGGGAGGGAACACAGCCCTGCCCATCAACAGAACAATATCTTGTAATAACCCATAATAGAAAAGAATCTGAAAGAGAATATATATTAATATATATATTTATTATATGCACACTTTGCTGTACACTTGAAACTAGTACAACATTTTAAATCAACTATGCTTCAATTTTTTAAATTGAGAGGAGAAAAAGAAAGAAAATTCCTCTCTGAATGTGTAGCTATTCATGCATGCATGCTCAGTCGTGTCGAACTCTTTGTGACCCTATGGGCTATAGGCTACCAGGTTCCTCTGTCCGTGTTATTTTCCAGGCTAGCATACTGGAGTAGGTTGCTATTTCCTCCTCCAGGGAATCTTCTTGACCCAAAGATTGAACCCATGTCTCCTGTATTGGCAGGGAGATTCTTTACCACTGAGCCACCAGGGAAGCCCATCTTGTCATTCACTGCCCCCTGAAACCTGACCTCCTCACAGTCCTCCCTGTCTCCATTTATGGTAATACAATTCTTCAGATTGCTCAGGCCAACAATTTTAGGGCTTCCTTTACCTTTCCTCAAAGATCCCACAGCCAGTATGTCAACAAATTGCCTTAGCTTTTTTTATCATGAAAGCAAAATCTGCCCGCTTTTCACCAGCTTCAGTGCTACCTCCTGGTCTGAGCTACCTTTGTCTCTTGCCTAGACTCCTGTATACCCTCTGACTGGTCTCCCTTCTCTTCTAACCATTTATTATCCACACTGTATCCAAAGTGATCCTTTTCAAATTCAAGTTAAATCATGTCATCCCTCTGCTCTCAATCTTGCAGTGACCTCTCATCTTATTAAAGGGATGCTAATGACATTCAAGATCTAGCCTTGTCACCTCTCTACCTCTTTCCCTTCTTCTCTCCTTCTTGCTCATACCACTCCAGTTGCATCACCTCTTGCTTGTCCTTGAACATGTCAGGAATGCTCCCACCTCAGGGCCTTTGCACTGTTGGTTCCTGAACTGCCTGAAATGCTGTATCCCCATCTATCTGCATACCCCTCACCTCCTTCAAGTCCTTACTCAAATGTCTGCTTCATTATGGGGTCTGCCTTCTTGGCACTGCCTTTCCCCCCTCCCTTGTTCCATTTATTGGATCATATTTTCCCTTCAATAAGGCTCCTTCCACTAGAACTTAAGCTCCATAAGGCAGAGATTGGTGCTTGTTTTGTTCAGTGATCCATCCCAAACACGTAGAACAGTGGCTAGCAAATAGTAGATGCTCAATAAATATTTGAATATAAATCAAAATGAATGAATGTATTTTATGGAGAAGAAAACCTCCTTTTAAGGACTATAGTCCTCTATCTATCAAATTTGTGTTCAATAGTCCCTAAGGGAACACAGGAACACTCTTCTGAACAGCTGCTAGATGTGTAAATTCTAATATTCTAAACACTAACACTTTTTTTAAAAAATGCTTTTTGCACTGTGAGAAGTACTGTACAGACACTTCTCTTTTAACGCTCACTACCCAATGAAGTAACTTGAAATGATGTTGCTTCCACTTTATAGACAGGGGTCCACCATCTCAGAAAGAAAGACTAGGTAATTTTCTCAAGTCATACAGCTTATATGTATAGAATAGTTTCTTAACCACTCTACAAATCCATCTCCTTTAAGTAAGAACCTACTATCAGTATTGGTTCTTTGAGAGTCATTGCTCAATGATTTGTTCAAACTCCTGTGAGTCCTACACAACTGTTTGAAACTGGCAGTGGAAAGACCTTAAGAGTGTGACCAACTAGTCAGGCAAAACCGTAACAAGAATGACAGACTTCAATTGAGTCCCATTGAATCTCTAACTCTGAGAGTTAATGAGCCTAACAGATTGAAAAGACATGGATCTAGGATTCTCAAGTTCAGATGTCTTTAGAGATAAGCAGAAAAAATATTTTTATATGTTGTGTTAATAAACACAAAGCTTAATCAAGTGAAGTGTGCCGTCCAGGTAAGAGGAAGGTTGGTGCCAAAGTCCATGAGGAGTTAAAGACAGTCAATAAAACAGAATATAAATTCAAGGCTGGACTGTGAAACAAGCTCACCTGAAGGGCATTCGTAGCTATGCTATAAATAGCACTAGTATGTTCCAGCAGTGTTGCCATCAGAAAGGCACCCAGTTACCACCTCTGAGCATTACTGTGATTCACTGGAATGACAGCCACTTTGTAGGGATAGTGGATTGAATGGTGGCCCCCAGAAAGACATGTCCGTGTCCAAATCCCTGGAACCTTATATGGGAAAAGGCTCTTTGCAGACATAATAAGATTAAAGATCTTGAAATGAGATCATCCTGGCTGGATTACCAGAGTAGGCCCTAAATCCAAGGCAAGAGTCCTTAGACAGAAGAGCAGGAGTTCCTTGATGGTCCATGGGTTAAAAATCCACCTGCCAGTGAAGAGGATAGGGAAGATCCCTGATCTGGGAAGATCCCACATGCCATGGAACAACTATGCCCATGTGCCATGTAGAGCTCATTTTTTGCCACAAGAGAAGTCACCACAAGAGAAGCCCACACACCACAAAGAGGAGCCCCCTTGCTGCAAATAGAGAAAGCCTGAGTGCGGCAAAGAAGACCCAGTGTGGCCAAAAATAAATAAATAGGTATAACTAGTAAGGTTTTCTTTTTTTTTTTTTTTAAAGAAACACAGAAGAGGAGACACACAGAGAAGGTGATGTGAAGATGGAGGCACACATTGGAGGGATGTGACCACAAGCCAAGGAAGCCCGGGAAGCCAGGAGTCACCAAAGGTGCAGGAGATATGGAAAGATGCTCCTCTCCAGCCTCCAGAGACAGCAGGGTCCCGCTGACATCTTGATTTCAGACTTTGAGCTTCCAGACCTGGGAGAGAATAAAACGTCTGTTGTTTTAAGCCACTCAGCTTTTGAGAGGTTTGTAACAGCAGCACTAAGATTGTGATACAGAGCCTAAACATCACTCCATCCCAGTCTGGCTTAGAGTTATGTATGTATGTGTTTAAGGAAATCAACCTGCTGTAAAATAAAGTTTTGTGTGAAGGAGAAGTATATATTTGGTATTTCATGTGCCTATAATGTTTAACACAATTTGGCCTAATATTAAAATTAACAGATTTTCAACTCCAATTTATAATATGTGAATAATTGCTTTCAGTTTTGTTATAATTTTACTAAATTTATATACAACTTTGAAACATTTAAAAGAATTTAAGGTTGACCCTATTTATAAGTTTGAATTATGAGCGGTGGCTCAGATGGTAAAGAATTTGCTTGCAATGCAGTAGACCTGGGTTCAATCCTTGGGTTGGTAAGATCCCCTGGAAGAGGGCATGGCAACCCATTCCAGTATTCTTGCTGGAGAATCCCTATGGACAGAAGAGCCTGACAGGCTACAGTCCATGGGGTTAAAAAGAGTCAGACACAACTCAGTGACTAAACACACATTTGTTATTTGAGTACTCAGGAAAATTGTGTTAGTTCAATCAAAGCATGGAAATAATAATTAAAGAAATAGAATGCAGTGATTTATAAATGCAATTTAAAATTCTTGAAAGTGTTAATTTAGCTAAGGTTAGAAATAGGATCATATATTAACTAAAGGCCTTTGACATAGTTTTAAGAAATATGACAGGATATATATNATGGAACAACTATGCCCATGTGCCACGTAGAGCTCATTTTTTGCCACAAGAGAAGTCACCACAAGAGAAGCCCACACACCACAAAGAGGAGCCCCCTTGCTGCAAATAGAGAAAGCCTGAGTGTGGCAAAGAAGACCCAGTGTGGCCAAAAATAAATAAATGGGTATAACTAGTAAGGTTTTCTTTTTCTTTTTTTTTTTTTTAAAGAAACACAGAAGAGGAGACACACAGAGAAGGTGATGTGAAGATGGAGGCACACATTGGAGGGATGTGACCACAAGCCAAGGAAGCCCGGGAAGCCAGGAGTCACCAAAGGTGCAGGAGATACGGAAAGATGCTCCTCTCCAGCCTCCAGAGAGAGCAGGGTCCCGCTGACATCTTGATTTCAGACTTTGAGCTCCCAGACCTGGGAGAGAATAAAACGTCTGTTGTTTTAAGCCACTCAGCTTTTGAGAGGTTTGTAACAGCAGCACTAAGATTGTGATACAGAGCCTAAACATCACTCCATCCCAGTCTGGCTTAGATTTATGTATGTATGTGTTTAAGGAAATCAACCTGCTGTAAAATAAAGTTTTGTGTGAAGGAGAAGTATATATTTGGTATTTCATGTGCCTATAATGTTTAACACAATTTGGCCTAATATTAAAATTAACAGATTTTCAACTCCAATTTATAATATGTGAATAATTGCTTTCAGTTTTGTTATAATTTTACTAAATTTATATACAACTTTGAAACATTTAAAAGAATTTAAGGTTGACCCTATTTATAAGTTTGAATTATGAGCGGTGGCTCAGATGGTAAAGAATTTGCTTGCAATGCAGTAGACCTGGGTTCAATCCTTGGGTTGGTAAGATCCCCTGGAAGAGGGCATGGCAACCCATTCCAGTATTCTTGCTGGAGAATCCCTATGGACAGAAGAGCCTGACAGGCTACAGTCCATGGGGTTAAAAAGAGTCAGACACAACTCAGTGACTAAACACACATTTGTTATTTGAGTACTCAGGAAAATTGTGTTAGTTCAATCAAAGCATGGAAATAATAATTAAAGAAATAGAATGCAGTGATTTATAAATGCAATTTAAAATTCTTGAAAGTGTTAATTTAGCTAAGGTTAGAAATAGGATCATATATTAACCAAAGGCCTTTGACATAGTTTTAAGAAATATGACAGGATATATATTTTTTTACAGTAAATATTTGATGCAGAACTTAAAAGCTTCAGAAAAAATAGTTTTTGAAATCTGTAACTTTAAATAAATTGAATGATAATTTTTAAAAGGAACGTTAACCTCTGAGTCATTTTTACTGCCTCAAAACCTCTCGAGGGCACCAAAAAGCTCACATTTAATAGAAGCAACATGAAAAAAACTTTCTAACTATGCCATCCTTCAGGAGCAGGGCCCTGGGAGGTGGTCAGCAGAAGTGAATCAGTATCTGGACTGATCCCCAGATCTGAAAGTGATCAGGGGAGCAGCAGACAGCCATGAACTTTGCTGGTGGAGGCCTCTGTTCTGATTCAAAGCGTTTCTCCAAAGGCGGAGGAACATCAGGTCCAAAAGCCTCTAGCGACTGAACAGATAACGTGAGCTCCGTTGAAGCTCAGCTCAGCTCATCCTTGCCTCTTCACCCCATGACAACATTGTGAAGATGTCGTTCAGTCTAGTGTGTGATTTTCTGTCAAGAGGAACCAACTCTGTCCCTCAAACTCATGTCCATTGAGTCAGTGATGATTGGATGGCATCACTGACTCAATGAACATGAGTTTGCGCAAGCTCCAGGAGANTGCCTCTCCACCCCATGACAACATTGTGAGGATGTCGTTCAGTCTAGTGTGTGATTTTCTGTCAAGAGGAACCAACTCTGTCCCTCAAACTCGTGTCCATTGAGTCAGTGATGATTGGATGGCATCACTGACTCAATGAACATGAGTTTGCGCAAGCTCCAGGAGACAGTGAAGGGCAGGGAAGCCTGGTGCACGGCTGTCCATGGGGTCGCCAAGAGTCGGATGTGACTTAGCAACCAAACAACAACAAAGTCTGTCCCTACAGAGAAAACCACAGAACGACCCTTTCTGGCTTTAGTCCTTTAATTCCCATCACTGCTGCCCTCATCATTGGTTTCTTCTGTGTGGATGCTGGCCCTAAAATTTCCAATTTTGTTGGCCCATTGCTCGGGTCCTGGTGAGAGAGCCCTGGGCAGATGCTGCCATGACCTGGGGTATAGAATATTAGTCTTAACTTTACCATCGTCATTTCTTTGAAGAACCACAGCAAAAGACTTAAAGATGTATCATGGAAACTATGTAAAAAAAAAAAAACTCTAAGGAAACAGAAATGAATTTATGTGAATAAAAACCTGAAAAGAGAGTTGATAATGATCTTAAAATGTGTAACCATTGTAAGACTGCCATTAGTTCTGTCTGCATCTCTATTTATTTTAAAGCTCTAAGCGTGCTCCAGGGCTAGGAATGGAACAGTGGGAGAAGCGAGGTGATTGGCTTAAGGCTGGACTGGCAGAGATATGGCCCCAGAGTTACATGCCTTCCCACCTTGGACTGCCCAGAGCTCAGCGCTCTTTCTCCACTCTGGGCCCGATTTGCCAGGTCTGGAAAAATAAGCAACATCCCACTTGCTACTTCCCACTACAGTACCTCGTTAGCCACTCAGTTGTGTCTGACTCTTTGCGACTGTAGCCCGCCAGGCCCTTCTGTCCATGGAATTCTCCACGTAAGCATACTGGAGTGGGTTGCCATTTCCTACTCCATGAGAGAAAAAGAACTGGTTTTTACGGGACNAAGCACTATTAAGTGTAGGTTATTTTATAAGGGTAGGACCAGGTAAGTACTGGTGCTTGATACTGGTTTCTTATAACAGACAAACAAAAAAATAAATAAAAAACAAGAAGGGAAAGAAGACAAACTAAAGTCTCTTCCAGTTAAAAACACCTCATCTGGGGGAAAACTCCAGTCCATGAGAAAGACACTGTCACTTGAGTATCCAGGGAATAGTATTCTCTAGGAAAAGCAAAATGTGCCTAGGAAAAGTGGCTCCTAGGGTGAAGGAGGGGTGTGTGGAGGCGGCAATTGGCTGGGGCTGGATGTGGATAAAAGCTCCGCTCCTCGGCTCTCCGTCTCATCTCCGGGAGCAGGAGGAATGTGAAGTGCATGCTGCTTTGTCGTTAATTAATTTCTCAAGGGCTGCAGTAATCAGGATGCTCATTAATGTGTTTGAGACTGGCTTTCATTTAGAGAATGAGTAGCAATGTAAATGCAGTGCACTTAGGGGCCTTAAAAACCATTCAGTGCTGTAGGAGGAGGAGAGACACCCTGGTATGTCTCAAAGGAAAAGAAAAAACCCACGAGGGCTTCTTTAATCACATGAAAGACGAGCAATTCTACCTCGACAGCAGCGGAGGCTCCCTGTGGCTTTTCAAATGTTATNCCCTGGTATGTCTCAAAGGAAAAGAAAAAACCCACGAGGGCTTCTTTAATCACATGAAAGACGAGCAATTCTACCTCGACAGCAGCGGAGGCTCCCTGTGGCTTTTCAAATGTTATCATCTGGAGCCTGCTGTCCCTCTGCTCTGTATGATGTTTGAAGATGCCATGCTCCATTCATATTTATATTCCTCCCAGCTGGGAGCCTGATCCTGATAGGCAGGTTCCAGGGGTCCAGGACTGGGCATGCACATGTGCTAAGTCGCTTAGTCATGTCCGACTCTTTGCAACCCCATGAACTGTAGCCCGCCAGGCTCCTCTGTCCATGGGATTCTTCAGGCAGGAATACTGGAGTGGGTTGCCATGCCTTCCTTCAGGGGATCTTCCCAACCCAAGGATAGAACCCATGTTTCTTACATCTCCTGCATTGGCAGGTGGGTTCTTTACCACTAGTGCCACCTGCCAATGTAAAGGGGTGGCCCTGAGCTCACTGAGATGTGCAAGAGGAATCAGGGCCCCCTGCCAGAGGCTTGTCTGCTGGGCCAGGTTGGGGCACAGGCTGGTGGTTTCTATAAATCTTCAAGGCCAACCTCGGGATTACTGGCCTTCTTCCTCACTCTGATCTTGACCTCCTCTGAGGAGGTGCTCAAAACCACACCAATTTCTTCTTCTCTGTGAAGTCAGCATGTTTCGGAGGACCCTTTCACAGACCTGGAGCCCTTCTTCCTCCGTTTGTCCTGTTACATGATCATGGCACAATGCTTCGCCGCTCGCAATCCCTCTGTGTTTACTATCCTTGCTGTGCTATTGTTAGCCACTGGCGGAGAGTGGCCACAGGATCTGGGGTCTATCACTCTAGGGCTCCTCACTGGGCTTTCTGACCACAATCACTGTACAAGTCATCACATAACCAGTCACAGCGTCTTGGACTATGACTCAAATTTTCATCAGTCCAATTTCCCTATCTTTATCTTTGATCCTCTTAGGTCAGTTCAACACACCTACTCTCATTTTTACCCTCTCCTAATGTAGAGGGCGGGAGAAGGCAATGGCACCCACTCCAGTACTCTTGCATGGAGAATCCCATGGATGGAGGAGCCTGGTGGGCTGCAGTCCATGGGGTCTCTAAGAGTCGGGCATGACTGAGCAACTTCACTTTCACTTTTCACTTTCATGCATTAGAGAAGGAAATGGCAACCCACTCCAGTGTTCTTGCCTGGAGAATCGCAGGGACGGGAGAGCCTGGTGGGCTGCCATCTACGGGGTCGCACAGAGTCAGACATGACTGAAGCGACTTAGCAGTAGCAGTAGCAATGTAGAGGGCAGAGGGCTGGGCCAAGGTCTACACCCTCCCTTTAGAGTAGGACATGCCTCCAGGGGAGATGGTGATCAGCCCACAGAGAGCAGAGGATCCCCCGGAAGGAAAAGGAACACCAAGGAATCTGAGCACATTTCTCCTCCCCAGGGAAAGGAACCATTCAGTCACCTAGCATGTGCACTGCCCCATTTCACCATAGCCCTGCCTCACTCGAGGGCCTTGATGTGTGTTCTGCACATGTGTCTCCAGCCTTTCCTTGTTAAGTTCAGTTCAGCAAGCGTCTATTGAGCAGCTACTGTGGCAAGCTCGATGACAAGTGCTGGGGAATATAAAATGAATGAGCCTCTACTCTGAGGGATTAAGTCACACCTGGAAACACAACTCCAGTAAATGGGGGAACAGAGTAAAGTACGTCATCCAGCACAGGCTCCCCAGAGGGATGTGACCTAGGCTCGGTTGTCAAGGATACATGGCAGGGCCCGAGCACTGGGGAGTGGGTGGGCATTCCAGAACCAGGCAGGGAACATGATGGCATTTACTTTCAAGGAGCACAGAGTGTACCACCCAGTAGGTGCCCAGCACACCCACCAAGAGGCTGATGGGTGCAAGCTGAAAGATGCTGCCAGAGTGTGGACTCCAGGCTGTGCTGGGAGATGGCACTAAAGAGGGGATGAAACCCTGAACCTGAGCAGGATGTTGAATGCCAGGCCCTTCTCTGTAAGACATAATCCTACAAGAGTTTGAAACGAAAGGGGCTGACATGGTCAGTATAACATTTTACTCACTCAGTATTCCACTACTCCAGGGGAAGTCCCCTGAGAACACTGAAGAGGAAAGTTTTAAAGATCACAGTTTTATAAGTTATGACCAACCTAGATAGCATATTAAAAAGCAGAGACATTATTTTGCTGACAAAGGTCCGTCTAGTCAAGGCTATGGTTTTTCCTGTGGTCATGTATGGATGTAAGAGTTGGACTGTGAAGAAGGCTGAGTGCTGAAGAACTGATGCTTTTGAACTGTGGTGTTGGAGAAGACTCTTGAGAATTCCTTGGACTACAGGAAGATCCAACCAGTCCATTCGAAAGGAGATCAGTCCTGGGTGTTCATTGGAAGGACTGATGCTAAAGCTGAAACTCCAGTACTTTGGCCACCTCATGGGAAGAGTTGACTCAGTGGAAAAGACTCTGATGCTGGGAAGGACTGGGGGCAGGAGAAGGGGACGACTGAGGATGAGATAGCTGGATGGCATCACCGACTCGATGGACGTGAGTTTGGGTGAACTCTAGGAGTTGGTGATGGACAGGAAGGCCTGGCATGCTGCGATTCATGGGGTTGCAAAGAGTCGGACATGACTGAGCAACTGAACTGAACTGAATGAAAGGAGAGAGCTTCCCTGGTGACTCAACAGTAAAGAATCTGCCTGCAATGTAGAAGACACCAGAGACATGGATTCTATCCCTAAGTGGGGAAGATTCCCTGGAGGAGGGCATGGCAACCCACTCCAGTGTTCTTGCCTGGAGAATTCCATGGACAGAGGAGCCTGGTGGGCTACAGTCCATAGGATCACAAAGAGTCCGACCCAACTGAGCATGCACACACACATTGTAGGGAGATGTTCCCCAGCCCTGAGAAAACAAAGCTGCTCCTTTGTTAAACAATTTGATAGCTGGATATCTAATCTTGAGATGTTTAGCTGAAAGTTTATAGGTCGAAACTTTCAGTCTCTGCCTTAGTTCCTAAACTGTAAATAGACCTTTTGACTTCTATTGAAATACTTTCTCCTCCATAAAGCTGTCCTATTAATCAAGGTTTGTTCCTGTCTCCTGTTCTTAACCCCTGTGATTCAGTGTCACGGGGCTATTTGTACATTTACGGGTCTATATCACAATATTACAGCCTGGACCTGGATCAACTCCAAAGCAACATGCTACAGCATAAAGAATTTAATTCCAGGCTTTGACACAAATCAGGCCATGGCTGAAATTCAAAGGAGTGGTATTTATTGCAGTACTAGTTTTAAACCTGAATCATGCCTCACTCTTTAAGATTTTTGTTACATTTTAGTGATTCTTCTGAAGATTAAATAAAATAATGGGTAACTGTTACTGCTACTGCTAAGTCACTTCAGTCGTGTCCGACTCTGTGTGACCCCATGGATGGGTAAAGAGCTTACAAATGCTTTACTATAGTAAAACCTCAAGAATGCTGCCTCTATTCATTTTTATTCACAGAAGTATTTCTGCTAAAGATTCAGAGTCATTTGCCTCAAGAGGTTGAAATTTATCTACCGTGAGAAATGAGTTTGGCATTTT
>SJYW01041080.1:485125-502517 GCA_006410735.1 Raphicerus campestris | reverse complement strand
CCCATGGACAGAGGAGCCTGGCGGGCTACAGTTCATGGGGTTGCAAAGAGTCGGACATGACTAAGCGACTTAGCACATGTGCATGCCCAGTCCTGGATCCCTGGAACCTGCCTATCAGGATCAGGCTCCCTGCTGGGAGGAATATAAATATGAATGGAGCATGGCATCTTCAAACATCATACAGAGCAGAGGGACAGCAGGCTCCAGATGATAACATTTGAAAAGCCACAGGGAGCCTCCGCTGCTGTCGAGGTAGAATTGCTCGTCTTTCATGTGATTAAAGAAGCCCTCGTGGGTTTTTTCTTTTCCTTTGAGACATACCAGGGTGTCTCTCCTCCTCCTACAGCACTGAATGGTTTTTAAGGCCCCTAAGTGCACTGCATTTACATTGCTACTCATTCTCTAAATGAAAGCCAGTCTCAAACACATTAATGAGCATCCTGATTACTGCAGCCCTTGAGAAATTAATTAACGACAAAGCAGCATGCACTTCGCATTCCTCCTGCTCCCGGAGATGAGACGGAGAGCCGAGGAGCGGAGCTTTTATCCACATCCAGCCCCAGCCAATTGCCGCCTCCACACACCCCTCCTTCACCCTAGGAGCCACTTTTCCTAGGCACATTTTGCTTTTCCTAGAGAATACTATTCCCTGGATACTCAAGTGACAGTGTCTTTCTCATGGACTGGAGTTTTCCCCCAGATGAGGTGTTTTTAACTGGAAGAGACTTTAGTTTGTCTTCTTTCCCTTCTTGTTTTTTATTTATTTTTTTGTTTGTCTGTTATAAGAAACCAGTATCAAGCACCAGTACTTACCTGGTCCTACCCTTATAAAATAACCTACACTTAATAGTGCTTAACTTGCCAGGGCCTCTGTGTACATGTGTACACATTTACTTATTCAGTCTCACAGGAAATCTGGGGTGTGTGTGTGTTTAGTTGCTCAGTCGTGTCCGACTCTTTGCGAGCCCATGGACTGTAGCCTGCCAGGCTCCTCTGTCCATGGGCCCCCAGGCAAGAATACTGGAGTGGGTTGCCATGCCCTTCCTGACCCAGGGATCAAACCAAGGTCTCCTGCATTGCATGTAGGTTCTTTACTGTAAACTACAGGGAAGTTCCTGAACTCTGGGGTAGGTGCTATTATTATCATTGTTTTACACAGAGTGAAACAAAAGAACAGAGATGTCAATTAAGTCACTTAAGGTCACACAGCTAGAAAGTGGCAGAACCACAGTCTGAACTCAAGAAACTGGCTCAGACTCCATGCCTGAACGATGAATCACATCTACAGCTACCTACACATTGTATTTTCAGTCAAGTTTTTAAATTCCAAAATTTATTTATTGAGATGGTTTCTTATTTTTCTTGATTCAGGGTGCTTTCTGTGCTGCTTCTGCCTAAAGGAACATTCTTCAGTGACCTTGCTCTGCCTCTGAAAGCCCGTAGAAGAGCCAACATACAACGCTACTGTCTGAGCATGGATAAACACCAAGGTGATTTTATAGCATCCAGGCATTTCTCATCCTGGAGATAGGAGTCGGGCTCTGCACCTGGAATTTTGTTCTTTTATTTTTTCCTTCTGGAGAGGGTTGAAGGAGATTCTTCACAAGAAGCACATTCTCACACTGAAGAGGGTAGAAAGAGGTTGCCGATTTTTAGATGAGGCTCAGGGAAGACTATTGACGTGTCTGCTCAGGGTCATGCAGGTTGGTTTTTGTTGTTGCTGTTTTGTGTGTGTTTTGGGTTTTTTGTTTGTTTTTTTTTTGTCTGCCTCTGCAAAACTACAAACTAACTGATTCCAACTGCTGTTCTTTTCACCACACCTCGCTGTGTCTGCATGGTTCTGCTGCTGATGCATTCACAGACACTTTCTTATGCTTATTTCTGATCTCGATGCTAATGTAAGAATAAATCAGCCTGACAAATGTGAGTCCCCAATGCCAGGTTCTTAAAAGAACCTCTCACTTTTTGGCATCCGCAGGAAGCCCTGAAATAAAGTTGAGGACCAGAGTAGCATTCCTGGGCATCTTGGGAGCAACCACATTTACCTCATAAAAACCATGAAGACACAAAGACTTAGAGAGCACCCCCCCCCCCGCCCCCGCAGAAGTAGCTTTGGCTGAACAGTGTTTCCAGGTAAGAGAAAGAAAGGAATCACAAAAGAAAGTGATTTGCCTGAAGAGCAAAGCATCTTCCAGGTAACACACAGTCTCAGAAACACTCTTTCCTCCACATGCAGCCCTGTGGGCTTGGGAGTGGCCTCGCTATAGCAACACAGAACCCTGCAGCTGAGAGGCTGGGAACAGGAATTCAGCCTCGACACAGGGGCCGGCCTCGGCGCGCTGTGTCCTAGCTATGAGGCCTGAGAGGAACCAGGTTGTCTTCAGCCTCTGCTTCTTCATCTCTAAGATGGGAGAGTAATGGTACCAGTGACGCAGGACTGTTGTGACAATTAAATAAGACGGCATGTGTAAGGAGCAGGCGTCCCAGGTAGCTCAGGGGTAAAGAATCTGCCTGCCAATGCAGGAGACTCAAGTTCAATTCCTGGGTCAGGAAGGTCGCCTGGAGAAGGAAAAATGGCAACCCACTCCAGTATTCTTGCCTGGAGAATTCCATGCACAGAGCAGCCTGGAGGACTATAGTCCGTGGGGTTGCACAGAGTCGGACACAACTTAGTGACTAAACCACCGCCGTGTAAGGAGAACACAAGACGTAACAGACACAATCAGCACTCAATAGTAGTAGCTGTTCTTAGTGTCCAGAGTGCTCTTTGCTAGATTCTCCCTCCTTCTAAGGGAGAATCCCTCCTTCTAAGGGAGAATCTAAGCACCCACTAATCCCTCTGAAATCCTCCCCACGCAGGACTCTACTCCAAGCTCAGCTCATCAGCAGACCTTCCCAGACCACCCTACCCAGGGAGGCTCATGTCCTCCCAGCTTGCTTTCTACTTTTCCTGGTGTGGGTCACTATCAGATGCTAGATTGTTCGGTCATGTGTTTTATTTGCTGATTGTCTGTTACCTTCCCCAAGAACGTTAGCGCCATGAGGATAGCAGCCATGTCGGCTTCACTCTTGGACTTTTGGTGGCTAGACCAGTGTCTGCCATGTTGGGGGTGTGGCGGGGGGAGGCACCAAGACAGTGCTTCCTAAAGACACGTGAGTACAAGGTATCTCTTCTGAGTAGATTCTGATTCCATACAGTGACACGGTCTAAAAGTGGATGTCGGGCACAGGAGCGCTCGTGTACCTGGGACAAGCCTTGGATTTCAGAGTGATAACAGAGTGCCGAAACAGTGCTGAGCTGTGCTCTGGGGAGCCCTACAGCCCCCAAATGCACAGGGGATCTGAGCCCTTGCCAGGATGGAAGGTTATAGCCTGAAGGGACTCCCGGAAGCTCCCTTGCCTCCCCTCTCCCCACAGCCCACCTCCTCTCTCCCTCCAGGTATCATTACTTCCTCCAGGACCAAAAGCATGTCTTAAAAGTAACCCCTGGCAATGGGTGGTTCACTGCTTTTAAACTCAGGAATGACTTTTTAATGGCAGCACACAGCACGGATCTTGATTTTCAATAAGTAAAAGCAAAAGTGAGTTTTGCTCTTGACTCTGCCTGGCTGCTACTGATTTCAGCAACCTGTGTTGGTCACACTCTGGCCTCTGGGAGGGCTGCCTGCTCTTGCTGTTTCTCTGGAGCGAGGCCAGAGGGAGCATTTAGCATCCTGGCCCTACCTCACCCAGCCTCCAGGGTTCACACATCCCATCGGGACAAGATAGAGGGTGAACTGAATCCAATAATGCACCTGGAGACTTCCTGGAGGTTGACTTAGAGGTGCCTCTAACAGCATGGGTTTTTTTCCATAGGACAAAGTGCCTGTAAACTCCAAGCGCTTTCAGAGTTTGTCATAAGCAAATGTGTGCCTTCCCCAAGCCTGCATGGAGCAGAGAAATCAAGCAAGAGGAGAAAATCAATTAAATAAAGTAACTAATAGCAAAAAGGAGAGCATGCTCCATGAACTCTAGCATGACCTAGCAATTCTTGCTAGAATGTAGTTAATTTAGATAATTCATGTTCAAATTTAGTTTCATGCTGAGTAGTGAGATTGGCAAGGTCAGGAGGAAGCTGCCTTCGGGCCTTGGCTGTGAACTGTTGCCCGTGCTGCGGGCAGCATTTCCACGGTGACATGCCTGTGATCCAGCGGGACCGTGGCAGTAACTACTGCATGAGCCCATGGACTGATGCAGTCACAAAAGGCTATGATATCCTGAACGGGTCTGGGAACAGGGAGAACCCGAACTGTCCTGATGCTGTGGTCTAAAAGTGTGCTGGGAGTGTGTTTTTCCTTAGTCATGTGACACAAAATCGCAAGTCTATGGCTCTCNAAAAATGCTCCTAATTGGCCACTAGGTGGGGCCAGAGCTCTACCAATGAGACTACAGTTGGTTTATGGCCCTTTTAGGGAAAATGTTGAGAGGAATTTGAAGCATCCTAGAATTTCAAACCAACATTGGACCCTAGAGATCATCTAGTTCAACCCTATCACTCTGAGGCCAGGTTTGTGGAGCTCAGGAAGAAGAAAGATCTTTCCTCATATAAACAACTAGCTAGTGCAAAACTGAATTTAGAAACCAGATCTCCTCCCTCTGGGTTCAGTTCAGTTGCTCAGTCGTGTCCGACTCTCTGCGACCCCATGAATCACAGCACCCCAGGCCTCCCTGTCCATCACCAACTCCCGGAGTTCACTCAGACTCGCATCCATCGAGTCAGTGATGCCATCNTGTCCGACTCTCTGCGACCCCATGAATCACAGCACCCCAGGCCTCCCTGTCCATCACCAACTCCCGGAGTTCACTCAGACTCGCATCCATCGAGTCAGTGATGCCATCCAGCCATCTCATCCTCTGTCGTCCCCTTCTCCTCCTGCCCCCAATCCCTCCCAGCATCGGAGTCTTTTCCAATCAGTCAACTCTTCACATGAGGTGGCCAAAGTACTAGGCTCGTTTAGTCAAGTCACCATATTTGCCTTCTCTTCTTACTGTGTATTTTGGATTTTTGGCCACGTCTAAAGCTGAAGTGGTTTTGGTGTTGAGGATTAAGCATAGGAAGGGACCAGAAGGGACTGGAATTGTTAGGTCTCCCCTGGCAGTGTGGACTGGCCTTTCACCTGACCCAAGTGCTTGGGTCACAAGGTACAGAGAATTCAGCTTTGGTCCTGCCCAACCAAGCTCAGTCTCTGCAGCTGCTGTCCTGCCCTGGGCTGTAATTAATCAGATCATGAGGCTCGAAGGCAGTTGGAACCCAGCCTGAAGACAGCAATATGGGGTCCACTTGCCAAACCCAAGATACTGTCCTAAGACTTAGGTTTGGTCTTACTAGGGTAATATGGCAAAGGGAGGGTGAACTCTGCCATTGAAATTCCATCCAAAGACCATGGGGACTCAGAAAGTGAACCTGTCGTGTTTTTGTTTTCCTGTGTTCTTTATTCCTTTGCATATGTTCCAGAAAGGAATGAAAGAACAGCTGAATAGTAGGAATATTTCACAGAGACCTGGAAATATTTGATGGTAATAATGATTCATTCGACAGAATCTATCAAAAAATATTTATTAGATGCCAAGTCTGTTTTTATATATATCTACTTTATTTGACACTCCATCAACCAGAAATCACATTTCTACACATAGATACACTGGCACATCCTCACTTTTTCTGCCAAGTATCAATTCATGTTTATAACAAAAAAGGCGTTTACACTACAGTAGAGCTCCAGCGTGCAGGATCTGTTCTGGTTTGAACTTTTGTCCTGTGTAACACTGGGCATTTGTGTAACCTCACCAATCCCTATACTTCTTATCTCTAAAACTGGAGTCAAGCTTTGATTCGAAATTATCTTACAATGATAGGTAATGCCACCTAGTATCCAGATCTTGTTTTCTAAATACTGTTCTCCATCAAAAGAAACAAGGGCTCCTTTGGAAAAGTGGCTGAC
Source organism: Raphicerus campestris (assembly GCA_006410735.1). Classification (NCBI taxonomy): domain Eukaryota; kingdom Metazoa; phylum Chordata; class Mammalia; order Artiodactyla; family Bovidae; genus Raphicerus; species Raphicerus campestris. Next base: position 496,536 of record SJYW01041080.1, on the reverse strand, counting down.
TATAGGACTGAGAGAGAAGTTCAGTTCACTTCAGTTCACTCACTCAGTCGTGTCCAACTCTTTGCAACCCATGGACTGCAGCATGCCAAGCCTCCCTGTCCGTCACCAACTCCCGGAGTTTACTCAAAATCATGTCAATAGAGTCAGTGATGCCATCCAACCATCTCATCCTCTGTCATCCCCTTCTCCTCCAGCCTTCAATCTTTCCCAGCATCAGGGTCTTTTCCAGTGAGTCAGTTCTTCGCATCAGGTGGCCAGAATATTGGAGTTTCAGCTTCAACATCAGTCCTTCAAATGAATATTCAGAACTGATTTTCTTTAGGATGGACTAGCTGGATCTCCTTGCAATCCAAGAGACTCTCAAGAGTCTTCTCCAACACCACAGTGCAAAAGCATCAATTCTTCGGCGTTCAGCTTTTCTTATAGTCCAACCCTCACATCTATACATGACTACTGGAAAATCCACAGCTTTGACTAGATAGACCTTTGTTGGCAAAGTAAGGTCTCTGCTTTATAATATATTGTCTGGGTTGGTCATAACTTTTCTTCCAAGGAGCAAGCATCTTTTAATGTTGTGGCTGCAGTCACCATCTGCAGTGATTTTGGAGCCCAAGAAAATAAAGTCTCTCACTGTTTCCATTGTTTTCTCATCTATTTGCCATGAAGTGATGGGACCAGATACCATGATCTTAGTTTTCTGAATGTTGAGCTTTAAGCCAATGTCTTCACTCTCCACTTTCACTTTCATCAAGAGGTTTTTTATTTCCTTTTCACTTTCTCCCATAAGGGTGGTGTCATCTGCATATCTGAGGTTATTGAGATTTCTCCCAGCAATCTTGATTCCAGCTTGTGATTCATTCAGCCCAGCATTTCTCATGATGTACTCTGCATATAAGTTAAATTAGCAGGGTGACAATATACAGCCTTGACGTACTCCTTTTCCTATTTGGAACCAGTCTGTTGTTCCATGGCCAGTTCTAACTGTTGCTTCCTGACCTGCATACAGATTTCTCAAGAGGCAGGTCAGGTGGTCTGGTATTCCTATCTCTTTCAGAATTTTCCACAGTTTACTGTGATCCACACAGTCAAAAGCTTTGATATAGTCAATAAAGCAGAAGTGGATGTTTTTCTGGAATTCTCTTGCTTTATTGATGATCCAACGGATGTTGGCAATTTGATCTCTGGTTCCTCTGCCTTTTCTAAAACCAACTTGAACATCTGGAAGTTCATGGTTCACGAATTACTGAAGCCTAGCTTGGAGAATTTTGAGCATTACTTTGCTAGCGTATGAGATGAGGGCAATTGTGTGGTAGTTTAAACATTCTTTGACATTGCCTTTCTTAGGGATTGGAATGAAAACTGACCTTATCCAGTCCTGTGGCCACTGCTGAGTTTTCCAGATTTGCTGGCATATTGAGTGCAACACTTTCACAGCATCATCTTTTAGGATTTGAAATAGCTCAACTGGGACTCTATCACTTCCACTTGCTTTGTTCATAGTTATGCTTTCTAATGCTCACTTGACTTCTTATTCCAGGATGTCTGGGTCTAAGTGAGTGATCATGCCATCATGGTTATCTGGGTCATGAAGGTCTTTTTTGTATAGTTCTGTGTATTCTTGCCACCTCTTCTTAATACCTTCTGCTTCTGTTAGGTCCATACTATTTCTGTCCTTTATTTAGCCCATCTTTGCATGAAACATTCCCTTGATATCTATAATTTTCTTGAAGAGATCTCTAGTCTTGCTCATTCTATTATTTTTCTCTATTTCTTTCCATGGATCACTGAGGAAGTTTTTCTTATCTCTCCTTGCTATTCTTTGGAACTCTGCATTTAAATGGGTGTATCTTTCCTTTTCTCCTTTGCCTTTTGCATCTTTTCTTTTCTCAGCTATTTGTAAGGCCTTCTCAGATAACCATTCTGCATTTTTGCATTTCTTTTTCTTGATCACTGCCTCCTGTACAATGTTACAAACTTCTGTCCATAGTTCATCAGGCACTCTGTCTATCAGATTAATCCCTTGAATCTATTTGACACTTCCACTGTATAATCATAAGGGATTTGATTTAGATCATACCTGAATGGTCTAGTGGTTTTCCCTCCTTTCTTCAATTTAAGTCTGAATTTGGCAATAAGGAGCTCATGATCTGAGCCACAGTCAGCTCCCAGTCTTGTTTTTGCTGACTGTATAGAGCTTCTCTATCTTTGGCTGCAAAGAATATAATCAATCTGATTTCGGCATTGACCATCTGGAGATGTCCGTGTGTAGTCGTCTCTTGTGTTGTTGGAAGAGGGTGTTTGCTATGACCAGTGTGTTCTCCTGGCAAAACTCTGTTAGTCTTTGACCTGCTTCATTTTGTACTCCAAGGTCAAATGTGCCTGTTACTCCAGGTATTTCTTGAACTCCTACTTTTGCATTCCAGTCCGCTCTAATAAAAAGGACAACTTTTTTGGGTGTTAGTTCTGTAAGGTCTTATAAGTCTTCATAGGACCATTCAACTTCAGCTTCTTCAGTGTTACTGGTCGGGACATGGACTTGGATTACTGCGACATTGAATGGTTTGTCTTGGAAACGAAAAGAGATCATTCAGTCGTTTTTGAGATTGCATCCAAATACTGCTTTTTGGACTCTTGTTGACTATGATGGCTACTCTATTTCTTCTAAGGGATCCTTGCCCATAATTGTAGATATAATGGTCATCTGAGTTAAATACAATCATTCCAGTCCATTTTAGTTCACTGATTCCTAAAATGTTGATGTTCACTCTTGCCATCTCCTGTTTGACCACTTCCAATTTGTCTTGATTCATGGACCTAACATTTCAGGTTCCTAAGCAATATTTCTCTTACAGCAGCAGACTTTACTTCCATCACCAGTCACATCCACAACTAGGTGTTGTTTTTGCTTTGGGTCTGTTTATTTCTATACTGGTCTCCAGTAGTATATTGGACACCTACCGATATGGGGAGTTCATCTTTCAGTTTCCTATCTTATTGCCTTAAAACACAGGATAAATCTGAAACATTTTGGTGCTTCCAAAAAGTAAGAAATTATCCCCCAAAGGACAACAGTTCATTGAAAAACCACATGAGCTAATATGGAAGAGTTCCCAGTGGCCAGAGCTAAAGCGACTTGAGTACCAAAAAACTCAAAACAGTATTATAGTTCATAGAATAAAATATTCCTGAGTCAATATTGATATAAATAAATTGTCAAATGAGTAAATAAAAATGGGAAAGGGACAACTCTTTTTTACAGGAAAATTAAGATTAATAAATGAGGGAATGAGGCACATATAACAATCACTTTCAGAACAGCATGAGTAGGATTCACAGATGGATGCTAAAATTAGTGGACAGAAGTTTGAATCAGTTGCAAGTATCTCCCCGACAACACTTGTTAATTACAATGTGGCCGTAGTAATTTGATGGTGGGAAAACCCAGCAAACACCTTAACCGAATGTTCATGGTCAACATCACCAATTATAAGACACACTGGCATCACGGACCCCTGGGTATGATAGACTGAGATGGGCACATCATTAAAAAAATCTCTTGATAAAATCTTTGACCTAATCATAAGAAAACATCAAACAAACCCAGTCTGAGAGACATGCTGTAAAAAATAACTGATGAGAATGCTCCAAAAGCATCAAGATGATGAAAGACTGGGAAAGCCAGAGGAGTTTTCAGAGCTTAGAGGATACTGAAGAGAAACGCCAAGCAGAGGGAATGTGGAGTCCTGGATTGCAGCCTGGAACAGGAAAAGGGCACCAGTGTTCCCGAAAGAGGAGAAGGCAAGGGGCATGGAGCCCTCATCATCTGGCAGGAGGGCACCAGCACCCGCTTCTGTTCCCATCCTGCTGTGCAAATATCGTCATTTTCTACACGTGCCATGGTGGGATAGAAGCAGCACAGAGGCTGAAGACCAGACCAGTGGCGAATCTTGCCCTTAACCCTCCTGCTTCCGTCTTGCAGACTGGCAGACGGCCAAGAGCAGCCTCTGAAATCAGTGACCCCAACCAGACTGGGGTTGATGTGTTCTACACAGACCCTCACACTTGTGGGATCCAGTTTGGGCCTGGTTTTATCTTCAGGAGACAGCCCAGAACTTAATAAAATATCTAGTGTACTAAGAAAAGCTCTGGGATAAAACACATCTGAGTTTAAAATCCCACTTACAGCTGTATGACTTAGAGCAATTTACTTAATCTCCCTGATCTTTGGTTTCCGCATCTATCAGTGTGGATTAATAATGGTACTTAACATTAAGTGCTGGTTGGAAGGATTAAATGAGACATAGTAAAGACTCAGTCATAGGTTGTTTGCCTCTTTCTACACCTGTATCTTTGGTGGTGCTGGCAAGTTAATGGCAGGCTACTTGGAGGCATTAACTTCTGTCTAAAGTGAGAGGCAGCCTGGCTGAGTTAAGCTGTTCCATCTGTTGTGGTGGAAAGGCGTCATTAACAACACCGCAATGGCCCCTTCATACAGAGACTAGGTGTGCATACTCATGCATGCCCAGTACCCCTGTTGCATCCAACTCTTTGGGACCCCATGGACTGTAGTCCACCAGGCTCCTTGTCCATGGAGTATTCTAGGCAAGAATACTGGAGTGGGTTGCCATTTCCTACTCCACAGAGACTAGGCGATAAACATTAAAAGTTAAACACAGATTTAAAGAAAAACGAAAACCCAAATAGATCAGAGGTCAGAACTTAGATGGACTCTTGAGAGTGAAAGAGGGAAAGGCAGAGTAAAGACGGGGCAAACCGATTGTTTCTTTTCAATATCCATCCTGCTAGACTTCCTTAGTAATGAATCTGAGTTGTATGCATGGTGCCCACTTACCAGCCAAAATTTTGATATTATATTTTCCAGCTTCCCTTGCAGAGAGTTGTGTCCACTTGACAAATTTCTGGCCACTGAAATATAAACGGATGATGTTTGGTAGAACTTCCAGGAAGGCTCCTTAAGGAGGAAAATAGTTGAGACGTACTCTTGTTCAGTTCTTTCTGCTTCCTACTTGGAAGTCAGGTTTAATGACTGGAGTTATCGTAGCCATGCTTGAAGCATGAGGCAGCCTTGAGGTGGAAACCACAACTAAAAGTGTGAGATAAACCCCTAAGTTGTTGATGACATAAAGAATCACCAACCAGGCCTGGACCACCTCCCTCCAAGTGTGTTAGCTGTTCAGTCATGTCCTACTCTTTGCAACCCCTGGACTGTAGCCCACCAGGCTCCTCTGTCCATGGAATTTTCCAGGCAAGAATACTGGAGTGGGTTGCCAGTTCCTCCTCCAGGGGATCTTCCTGACCCAGGGATCGAACCCAAGTCTCCTGTATCTGGTGGCAGGTGGATTCTTTACCACTAAGCCACCTGGGGAGCCCTACTTATCTCCAGACTTCATGTTTATTATGCATTATTTCCAGACTGTTAGTAGCAGCCAATAGAAATTTCTAGCTGATACAGGAATATATGAAATAAAATAAAATTTGATCATTGATGTTGATCATCATAGTGAGAAGGATAAATCCCTTTGGTGACCTTGACCTATTCTTAGCCCAGGTAGAAACATCCCTGGGTAAACTGTAAAATATCATTAGTTAGTGTCTTAATCAGAAGTGCCAAATTCCTATGACAGTGCAATTATGATTTTCATTTTTTGGCATTGTACAGAACAAGAGACTGCTAGGCCTGATGCCATGTAAGAAGGGACTCTGCTTAGACGCTGGGGTTAGTTCAGTTGCCCAGCCATTTATCCCATCTGTTTATCAATCTAACTACCAGCTCACCCATGCATTCATATTCATCCATGCAACCATGTACCCACCATATCCATCTATATCCATCCATATCCATTTATCCATCCATACCATTCAACTACTGCCTAATCATCAATCCATCTACCCTTCCTTATCCAGCCATCCACCACCCCCTCAATTCATATCCAACCATATCCATCCATTTAGCCATCCATATCCAGGCATCCATCCACCCAAAAACATCTACTCAGGACACTCTGTGCCAGGCATGGAGCTTACTGATAAATGAGACACAGCTGTTGAACTTGAGGAGCTCCTGTCCCCGGAGTCCACATAGGGATAGATACTCAACAAATGGAATTGAGTCTATGAAACTTCACTCATTTCCCAGTATAAATATAAATTGGTGAGTTAGCAGTATTGGAAAGTAGCAAGTTAAACCCCACATATTAGTCTAGATTACCATTTACAGAATGATTACTTTGTGCCTGGCACTTGACACGCACTATCTCAGTTCATCTTTACCATGATTCCCTGAGAAAGGCATTTGTATTGGGTGGGATGCTTCAAGTTGTAAGAATCCGAACACCCTGTGGGTGGTGATCTAGACTGAAGTCATTTAATCGTCTCACTGGACAGAAGGATGAGCAGTTCCAGGGACNCATGATTCCCTGAGAAAGGCATTTGTATTGGGTGGGATGCTTCAAGTTGTAAGAATCCGAACACCCTGTGGGTGGTGGTCTAGACTGAAGTCATTTAATCGTCTCACTGGACAGAAGGATGAGCAGTTCCAGGGACGTTCAGCAGCTCAGTGATGTCCGGGCATGGGGTGAGCATCTCTGCATGCTCTTGGCCTCCCTTTCAGGATGACATGATGGCAGCTGCAAACATCACATTCTCATAAGGCAGCATCCACAGCAGAAAGAAAGGAACATGAAAGAAGAACCTCTTCCCATGCCTGCTAAGAGAGAGGAACTATTTCTCCGAATTCTCCAGCAGCCCATGGCCAGGACTGGGTCACCTCTAGCAGCAAAGGAGAATTGGAAGGCATGTACCTGTTCTCCATGTCTAGTGTGAAGCAAGGGAGGAAGACAGGGTTGGGCATGTTCTATAGTTATATATTATACACACACAAGGAAGCTGACACAGTCATACAGGCTAAAATGGCAGAATTCAGATTAAAATTCAGGAAGTTATGATCTTGGCCCAGACTCAATCACTGGATAATTCCCTCATCAGCTGTACAAGACTGTGGCAAATTTAACAACTTTCCCATTCATTATACTTCTCTGCTCTTCCTACTAACCCTACACTGAGGCCCAATGTTGCCAGACCTTTCTGTAAGGGGAAGAGGCACGCACAGTGTCTCCCCAGCATCGTGAGGGAACTGAAGCTGCCAGTGAAACAATAAAAGTCCCAGGAAGGGAACAACTTAACAGAGTGGTGATGGAGGCATGTGGCTGGAGTTAGCAAAATCCTAANTAACCCTACACTGAGGCCCAATGTTGCCAGACCTTTCTGTAAGGGGAAGAGGCACGCACAGTGTCTCCCCAGCATCGTGAGGGAACTGAAGCTGCCAGTGAAACAATAAAAGTCCCAGGAAGGGAACAACTTAACAGAGTGGTGATGGAGGCATGTGGCTGGAGTTAGCAAAATCCTAAGTTCAGCACAGAAGCTGGAAAACGATCCTTCACACTGGGATGGCAGATGAGCGCTTGCTGGCCCAGCAACATTTGCACCACAGAAGTAAAGTTCAAGGTGAACGGCAGGTCTCAGCCACCCAAAATCTTAACACATAACGTACCTCGAACATAGCACCATTTCAGTGATTTCTCTCCACGACTGTTAACACTAATTTCATCGGAAAATGCACTTTGATTTCTGCTGGGCTGTGCCAAGACTCAAATGACCCTTTGTGTCATGTGGTGATTCAAGAGCTTCTTCTAATAAGTGGATAAGGAGCAGTGGGTGGGGAAAGTGACTTATTAAGCCTACATTTGTCTAACTTCCCTAGTGGTCCAGTAGTTAAGAATCCATCTGCCAATGCAGATGGGCTCCGTCCCCGGTCTGGGAAGATTACACAGGCGGCAGAGCGACTGAGCCCGTGAGCCGCGACCACTGAACCCTGGCCCTAGAGCCTGGACTCTGCAAGAAGAGAAGCCACAACAATGAACAGCCCGTGAAACGCAACTGGAGAGTAGCTCCGCCAGCAGGAAACAGAGAAAGCCTGCGCATAGCAATGAAGACCTATCACAGTCCAAAATAAAATACATAAACATATATATATTTAAGACTATATTTGTCAAGTACAGTTCAGTTCAGTCACTCAGTTCCACTCTTTGCGACCCCATGAATCGCAGCACGCCAGGCCTCCCTGTCCATCACCAACCCCCGAGTTCACTCAAGTCAGTGATGCCATCCAGCCAGCTCATCCTCAGTCGTCCCCTTCTCCTCCTGCCCCCGATCCCTCCCAGCATCAGAGTCTTTTCCAATGAGTCAACTCTTGGCATGAGGTGGCCAAAGTACTGGAGTTTCAGCTTTAGCATCATTTCTTCCAAAGAAATCCCAGGGCTGATCTCCTTCAGAATGGACTGGTTGGATCTCCTTGCAGTCCAAGGAATTCTAAAGAGTCTTCTCCAACACCACAGTTCAAAAGCATCAATTCTTCAGCGCTCAGCCTTCTTCACAGTCCAACTCTCACATCCATACATGACCACAGGAAAAACCATAGCCTTGACTAGACGGACCTTAGTCAGCAAAGTAATGTCTCTGCTTTTGAATATGCTATCTAGGTTGGTCATAACTTTCCTTCCAAGGAGTAAGCGTCTTTTAATTTCATGGCTGCAGTCACCATCTGCAGTGATAAGTGAGCTCCAAATCTGAAGCGCCAAAGATTCAGGTCAGGTACACCTGACCACATGGAGAAAGGCACGGCAACCCACTGCAGTATTCTTGCCTGGAGAATCCCATGGACAGAGGAGCCTGGTGAGGTACAGTCCATGGGGTCACAAACAGTCACACATGACATAAGTGACTTCGCATGCACACACATGGGCATGGGCAGACAGGGTTCAAGCTCCAAGCAAGCTGTCTACCCACAAGGTAGAAGTGCCAGAGGTCAAGATGACAGTGTGCCAGTAACTGGGTGCATCGAGCAGAGGAAAGAGACCCTAGCTCCGTGATCCAGCTGGTAAAGAATGCTAGCTTCGCCCTCTCCCGGGCCCATGTGGCTCCTGAGCTGCAGCTCCTGGGACAGTGCTTCCGCCACTCTGGCTGCTGAGGTCGGGAGATGCTGTAGGCAGAATGTGCTTGGGCCCTTCAGTCGTGTCCGACTCTTGTGACCCCCTGGACCATAGCCCTGCCAGGCTTCTCTGTCCATGGGATTCTCCAGGCAAGTATACTGGAGTGGGTGGCTGTTTTCTTCTCCAGGGGATCTTCCTGACCCAGGGATAAAATCCAGGTCTCCTGCATTGCAGGCGGATTCTTTACTGCTGTGTCAACTGGGAAGCCCTGTAGGCAAAATAATGGCTCCCCAAAGAGGGCCAGTCCTAACCCCAAGAACCTGTGAATATGTTCCCTATGTGACAAACAGGACTCTGCAGATGTGATTAAGTTAAGGATCTCAAACTGAGGGGATTATCCTGGATTAATTAAGTGGGCCCAAAGTAACTGCCCAGATCCTTCCATGGCAAAAAACAAGGGTAGGGGGGGAGTGTGGGGGGGCAGGGGAGCAGAGAAGCTCAGGGAGTAATTTGAAAACACCAGACTTCTGACTCTGAAGAAGGAGGAAAGAGCATGAGTCAGAAAAATGTAAGCTTATGAAATTGTAGGCTTTCCTGGGAACTGGAAAAAACAGGGAAATGGGTTCTCCCTTGGAGCCTCCAGAAAAGATGCGCCCTGCCGACGCCTTCATTTAAGCCAAATATGACCCATTTTAGGCTTCCCCAGAGGTTCAGCAGTAAAGAATCTGCCTGGAATAGAGGAGCCGCAGGAGATGTGGATTCGATCCCTGGGTCCAGAAGATTCCCCTGGAGGAGGGTGTGACAACCCACTCCAGTATTCTTGCCTGGAGAGTCTCGTGGACAGAGGAGACTAGTGGGCTCTGTCCATGGGGTCACAGAGAGCCAAACACAACTTAAGCGGCTGAGCATGCGGCACACACACAGCCCATTCAGACTCCACACCTTCAGAACCGTAAGAGAATAAGCATGCGGCGTTTCACACCGCCTGGCTGGTGGTAGTTTGTTACAGTAGGAATTGGAACAAGTACAGGGGCAGAGTGGAAGCAGGCACCCACTTGAACATGTGCAGACAAGGATGAGATGGTCAAGTTGAGGCAGACATGGGCCAAGAAGGGGGAGGGGTCTATGGGAGCGCCCAGCTTCAGGCGCCCTGTGCTTCCCCCTCCACCGCGGTCTACCTTGGAAAACTATCTGCCCCAGCCTAGACCCCTCCCCAGAGCAGGTGGGAGACTCCTGTTTGGAGCTGACTGCCTACATTCTATCTGTGTGCTGGAAACACACCACATATCTTCTTGCAGGGCTAAAGGGCTGATGACTAAGCCTTTGACTTCAGGGGCTCTGGCCCATTTCCAGGGCCACATTGAAGGGCTCCACTGTGTTTCTCCTCTAAAGTGTTTTCTTTGCTCTAATTTTAAATGATCTGCCTGATGGGACTGCTCTCTCTGGCTTCCTTGGGAGTCTTGGTTCATTACATCCATTAGCACTTCCCAGGGTGTTCCCAGCAGGAGCTTTTCAAAAGCATCCGTTCAGACAGGCAGCCACCTCCCTTCCAGCAGAGCATCCTGGCTCCATTCTGGTTCCCTCCCCTGTCCCCTGGCAGTGGCGACAACCCAGGTGGCCTCTCTGCGGCTGAGACATATTTTTCCTATTTGGAGAGAGAAACCATGTGCCCTTGGGTGTTACACGGATTGCATTCCTTTGCAGTCAATGATCCTTGATTGGGAAGATCATCACTTTCAGAGTTTACAGAGAAAGTGAAAAAATACCTCAGTGAATAAAACTGCTTTCAGCCTTAACTCAGGAGATATCCTTGTTTTACCTGAGTTGACTATGATCACACGGCTCTTCACGGACCATTGATTTATGTTAGAAACCTCACAAGGGAGTGTCTGCACAAAGACTGGGACCCTGTCTTGAGCTTCAGATGCAAATTGCCTCGCTGTGGGCACCCAAGTCAAATAAGGACTGGAAGAAGTATATTTGGTCTTTTGCAAGAGCATTTTTTTCTCCAAACTGCTGGGATGAAGACCAGATTGTGCTTCACTGTTAAGCATCCAGAACACGTTATTTACTGAATGCAGAAGACAGTATTATTTAGGATTGGCTATGCAGACAAGCAGCAGCGTTTGAGGCTCAGAGCATTGAAAACTAAGAGTCTACATAATAATAATGCCTCAATGCTATAAAATATCAGTGGAAGGCATTTTAATCCAGCTGCATTTTGTTTTACAGATCTTTTTCTCATTATTTAACCAGAGCTGTTGATAATACATGCGATAGCCCCCAAGAATCTATGGGCCATATGCAGAAACAGTCAACTGGAAGAGCTATGGACAGCTGAAAAACTGGCTTGTAATGCCTAAGGACATATTATACTGACCAAAAAAAAAAAAAAAAAAAAAA
>SJYW01041080.1:469380-484758 GCA_006410735.1 Raphicerus campestris | reverse complement strand
GGGTGGGGGGGCAGGGGAGCAGAGAAGCTCAGGGAGTAATTTGAAAACACCGAACTTCTGACTCTGAAGAAGGAGGAAAGAGCATGAGTCAGAAAAATGTAAGCTTATGAAATTGTAGGCTTTCCTGGGAACTGGAAAAAACAGGGAAATGGGTTCTCCCTTGGAGCCTCCAGAAAAGATGCGCCCTGCCGACGCCTTCATTTAAGCCAAATATGACCCATTTTAGGCTTCCCCAGAGGTTCAGCAGTAAAGAATCTGCCTGGAATAGAGGAGCCGCAGGAGATGTGGATTCGATCCCTGGGTCCAGAAGATTCCCCTGGAGGAGGGTGTGACAACCCACTCCAGTATTCTTGCCTGGAGAGTCTCGTGGACAGAGGAGACTAGTGGGCTCTGTCCATGGGGTCACAGAGAGCCAAACACAACTTAAGCGGCTGAGCATGCGGCACACACACAGCCCATTCAGACTCCACACCTTCAGAACCGTAAGAGAATAAGCATGCGGCGTTTCACACCGCCTGGCTGGTGGTAGTTTGTTACAGTAGGAATTGGAACAAGTACAGGGGCAGAGTGGAAGCAGGCACCCACTTGAACATGTGCAGACAAGGATGAGATGGTCAAGTTGAGGCAGACATGGGCCAAGAAGGGGGAGGGGTCTATGGGAGCGCCCAGCTTCAGGCGCCCTGTGCTTCCCCCTCCACCGCGGTCTACCTTGGAAAACTATCTGCCCCAGCCTAGACCCCTCCCCAGAGCAGGTGGGAGACTCCTGTTTGGAGCTGACTGCCTACATTCTATCTGTGTGCTGGAAACACACCACATATCTTCTTGCAGGGCTAAAGGGCTGATGACTAAGCCTTTGACTTCAGGGGCTCTGGCCCATTTCCAGGGCCACATTGAAGGGCTCCACTGTGTTTCTCCTCTAAAGTGTTTTCTTTGCTCTAATTTTAAATGATCTGCCTGATGGGACTGCTCTCTCTGGCTTCCTTGGGAGTCTTGGTTCATTACATCCATTAGCACTTCCCAGGGTGTTCCCAGCAGGAGCTTTTCAAAAGCATCCGTTCAGACAGGCAGCCACCTCCCTTCCAGCAGAGCATCCTGGCTCCATTCTGGTTCCCTCCCCTGTCCCCTGGCAGTGGCGACAACCCAGGTGGCCTCTCTGCGGCTGAGACATATTTTTCCTATTTGGAGAGAGAAACCATGTGCCCTTGGGTGTTACACGGATTGCATTCCTTTGCAGTCAATGATCCTTGATTGGGAAGATCATCACTTTCAGAGTTTACAGAGAAAGTGAAAAAATACCTCAGTGAATAAAACTGCTTTCAGCCTTAACTCAGGAGATATCCTTGTTTTACCTGAGTTGACTATGATCACACGGCTCTTCACGGACCATTGATTTATGTTAGAAACCTCACAAGGGAGTGTCTGCACAAAGACTGGGACCCTGTCTTGAGCTTCAGATGCAAATTGCCTCGCTGTGGGCACCCAAGTCAAATAAGGACTGGAAGAAGTATATTTGGTCTTTTGCAAGAGCATTTTTTTCTCCAAACTGCTGGGATGAAGACCAGATTGTGCTTCACTGTTAAGCATCCAGAACACGTTATTTACTGAATGCAGAAGACAGTATTATTTAGGATTGGCTATGCAGACAAGCAGCAGCGTTTGAGGCTCAGAGCATTGAAAACTAAGAGTCTACATAATAATAATGCCTCAATGCTATAAAATATCAGTGGAAGGCATTTTAATCCAGCTGCATTTTGTTTTACAGATCTTTTTCTCATTATTTAACCAGAGCTGTTGATAATACATGCGATAGCCCCCAAGAATCTATGGGCCATATGCAGAAACAGTCAACTGGAAGAGCTATGGACAGCTGAAAAACTGGCTTGTAATGCCTAAGGACATATTATACTGACCAAAAAAAAAAAAAAAAAAAAAAAATCAACAGCAACTATATTATATTAACAACAACACAAAGTATATGCCTTTTGGAAGCTTCTAGTGAAATGTTGGGAAAATGGCAAGCTTGATGCCACCCCTTCCTGTGACAGTGGCAGATTTCATTAATCAACAACCATACTTTTCCTGCTAGATCACAATGCTGCATTAAAATCCTTCTCTGCATCATCAGAGGACAGGGTTTTGGCATGCAAGATGAAAATCCAGTCTGCAAATTAGACTCCCTATTAGCAATTTCATTCAAAACCCTTCAGTTTCTGAGGATTTTGCTCACAAGAATGCCTATGTATCCAGAGCAATGTGTTTGGCACTGGGAGAAAAGGGATACAATGGAAGTTTTGTTGCGCTAAATGGAATGAATTTGTAAGATGGGGAAATCTTCCCAGGAAAGATAATAATTGAGTTGGCTCCCTATTGGGGGCCAGCATGAGNAAGCCTACTAATTCTGCCTGGGCTTCTAAGATCGGACAGGGGGGCGGGGGGGGGTGCCTCAGTGCCTCCTCTCCTTCGGGAGAATGGGAAGACGCCTGCGGCCTACGTAGGTGGTGATTGGTACCCTGTGTTAACCAAGTTATTCGGCCTCTTTTTCTCTGCTAAATTCCTAGTCCCTCCCTATCTGTAATTAAATAAGTTTTTCCTAAGACACCAATTCCGTCCCCACCTTCAAATCACCCTGGATCCACCGGGGCTGGACCCCAGCAGCTCCCTAAGGAAAAGAGGGAGTAGATGGTCATCAGAAAGGGGCAAGATCATGAAGAGCCACAAGGAAACGACTCCACTCCCGGCACATCCCCAGGAAACAGAATGTGGGGGGTGAGGTCAGGAAGACAGTCATTCTGTGAAGGACCTTGAGTGCCACACTAGGAGTTTTCTGCAGCAAATGGAGAGGTGATGACAACTTGTGAAGAGTGACCCAAGGCTCTCCATGTTTTAGGAGGATCCCCTTTTCAGCAGCAGGCAGGAAGTTTGCACAGGTGTGAGCCCAGAGAAAGGAGTCAATCATCTTAAAGGGAAGGATGTTATCCCTTCCTCTCCCTTCTTCTCTGCCATGTCAAAGTCTTATGGTTGGCTCATTGCTAGATTGATGATCTCACATTGATATCGATTGGGGTCCCTAACCACTGGGCCACATACCGCTACCAGTCCATGGCCTGTTAGGAATTGGGCCACACAGCAGGAAGTGAGGGTTGAGCGAGTGAAGCTTCACCTGTATTTACAGCTGCTCTGCACTGCTTGCATCCCTTGGGGCCATGGATAAACTGTTCCTCAAAACTGGTTCCTGGTGCCAAAAAGCTTAGGGACTGCTGATCTAGATGACACTTCCTGAATATGTGAGTCTCTGTACTGCTGCCATCCTTCCAAATGTCTGGAGGTCTCTAGTGACCCACCCTGCTCGAAGCTTGATCATTAGATTGGCAAGTCTATGAGGGCAGAGAGCAGAGAGAAGCCCCCCTGATGTTCCAGTACCAGTCTATTCCTGACCCACAGCACCTACCCACAAATATTCATTGAACTAACTCATTGTAAGCTGTTCCCTTTTTTATTATTATTAAATATATGGCTACTGCATGTTTTTTTTCATAGTGTTCATGGGGTTCCCAAGGCAAGAATACTGAAGTGTCTTGTCATTCCCTTCTCCAGTCCTGAATATCCATTAGAAGGACTGATGCTGAAACTGAAATTCCAATACTTTGGCCACCTGATGTTAAGAACTGACTCATTGGAAAAGACCCTGATTATGGGAAAGATTGAAGNAAACTGGTTCCTGGTGCCAAAAAGCTTAGGGACTGCTGATCTAGATGACACTTCCTGAATATGTGAGTCTCTGTACTGCTGCCATCCTTCCAAATGTCTGGAGGTCTCTAGTGACCCACCCTGCTCGAAGCTTGATCATTAGATTGGCAAGTCTATGAGGGCAGAGAGCAGAGAGAAGCCCCCCTGATGTTCCAGTACCAGTCTATTCCTGACCCACAGCACCTACCCACAAATATTCATTGAACTAACTCATTGTAAGCTGTTCCCTTTTTTATTATTATTAAATATATGGCTACTGCATGTTTTTTTTCATAGTGTTCATGGGGTTCTCAAGGCAAGAATACTGAAGTGTCTTGTCATTCCCTTCTCCAGTCCTGAATATCCATTAGAAGGACTGATGCTGAAACTGAAATTCCAATACTTTGGCCACCTGATGTTAAGAACTGACTCATTGGAAAAGACCCTGATTATGGGAAAGATTGAAGGCAGGAGAAGGGGGTGACAGAGGATGAGATGGTTGGATGGCATCACCAGCTCAACGGACATGAGTTTGAGCAAGCTCCGGGAGTTGGTGATGGACAGGGAAGTCTGGCGTGCTGCAGTCCATGGTGTCGCAGAGTCAGCCCCGACTGAGTGAACTGAACTGAACTGCCTGTTTCAGGCTTCCTAGGTGGTGCTAGTGGTAAAGAACACACTTGCCAATGCAGGAGACGAAGGAGACACGGGTTGGATCCCTGGGTTGGGAAGATCTCCTGGAATAGGAAATGGCAAGCCACTCCAGTATTCTCATTTGGAGAATCCCAAGGACAGAGGAGGTTGGCGGGCTGCAGTCCACAGGGTCACAAAGAGTCGGACACACTGAGTCACTGAGCACACATGTGCTGCGTGTCCTGCCCTGGTGAGCAGATTTTAATATTTTCCAAGCAGGAGAGCTTTTTTCCAGACGCCTTTCTCTAATCTCCTTCTACTTCAAGAGAAAGCCTTTTCTTCTCCATTCCCATAAAACCAACTTCACTCTCATCTCTTCAAAGAAGGCTATTGTCAATAATATGCAGATCTGTCCATGGTTTAGAACTTGGGCTTAACAAGTCTATGGGGGAGTACACTCATCATATACCCCTGCCTAAAGGGAAAACTCTGCTGTCCTTTTGTATCCAGGGGCTTTGTTAGCTCAGACTCTTGAAATTTTATAGCTGCAAGCAACCAGACAGAGCCAACCTCATCGTGTTACAGGGAGCAGCCGAAGCCCTCTTTCACCCAGCTTCTGAGAGGCAGAGTCAGGATTAACTTGGTCTCCTGACCTCTCCATCTTCCACAAAATGTCACAGCTGCCTCTCCTATTCACTGGGTGCATGATCCATGAACTCACTGCAAAGAGTTGTTAATGGAGATGACAGCCATATATAGATTACTGACTTTGAAAGGAACATTTTTTTTTTCCCAAACAAAATCCATTTTACACTACAGTGGCATGGAACATGATTTTTAGGGGATGATGTCAAGAGCTCTAGAAGACTGGACAGTCTTGTCTCATGTTGTTTGCATAAATCCAGGTGATGTCCTGTACTGGCAGATGGAGTCCATACAGGCTACAACTAGGGGACAGAGTTAGTAGTCAGACTGACTGAAGGAGGGAAGAGTTACAAAACATCCACCACAGGACAAATCCTTACTCCCTCTCAAATTGGTTATTTTGTTGATGATGATGATGTTTCTGGATGCTACAGCTCAAGCCTGGATGTTACCATTCACCCCTGAAGGATCCAGGAGAAAGCTGGGGGCGGGGCAGGGGCTGGACTGAAGGATGAAGGAGAGAACTAGCATTTATTAAATCCAACCCAAGGCCAGGACCAGTGCCAGAAACTCCCGTATCTGTTTGATTCCTCTCACACCCAGAAGAGCAGACATTGCTGTTTACATAGACCGCATTGCTTCGCACATACAGCATCTCAGAGCCTAGCTGTCAGTTGCACACTGCTGCCAGGAAATTGCTATAAAATGGATGTTGTGTTCATTTCTTTGTCTTTGCATTATGCACAGTCTTTAGGAACACAGATCATTTGCATTCATTCATAGGTTTCCTTTCGGTAAAAAGAGTTAATAATAATTCCTACTTAATAGCATTGTCATGCATGGAAAATGCTCAGAACAGTGTCTGACACACGAAGTTTCTTGGTAAATTGTAATTACTATAATGATGATGATTGATATTATTTTTTATTTAGTGATGCATGTTTCCTTTTCAAAATGAAGCTAATCTTTTTCTAATAACCAAAGTAATATATAAAAAGTAGAAAATAGAGACTAGCAATAAATATTAAACACTTTTAATGCCCTGGCTAGATTATCTTAGATCCTTTTTGGATACATATGTGCATAATACAAGCTTGTTGTCTCTCACACACACATAAATCTGTTTCCAAAACACATTGTAAGGTATCAAAATTTAACCCAAATAGCAGTCATTCATCTAATCACTCACTCACTCACTCATCCAACAGAAATTGTTGAGAATTGACAATGTGCTGGCATTGCTAAGGCTGGATGAGGTACTGAGCAACGCTGGCTGCTTTTCCAAGCTATCAGATGCTTTTCACAGCTTGAAATGAATGACTTTGAGAAGCATGCAGAATTTCTGAAGGAGAAACAAACCTGGCTGGCTGAGGCAGAACAGACCCTCGGGGCCCCTCATTTGACACTATTTCCACAAGCACCCTGAGGACATTCAGACCTTGGCCCTCCCCCATCCCCCTGGACTCCCCACTTCTCCCTTCCCCAACACACACAGTTGGCCCAGAAGGTAAGAAGACCCATTGCTCCCATCGACTGTGAGAAGCTTTTTNAGCACCCTGAGGACATTCAGACCTTGGCCCTCCCCCATCCCCCTGGACTCCCCACTTCTCCCTTCCCCAACACACACAGTTGGCCCAGAAGGTAAGAAGACCCATTGCTCCCATCAACTGTGAGAAGCTTTTTGTGTTGTATGAAAACAAAGATCCTGAATTTTTACAGGGAAACATGATTGTTTCTGAAACAAACAAACAAACCTCATTTGATGATTAAATATGAGAAAAGCAAAAGGAGAACTATTTGCTGTTGGCAATTCATCAGACCTCACCCATCTGGTGGCCGAGGCCGGCTCTCATCCCTAGCTGTGTTGGGGGAACAATTCAGGCCACTCAGAGCCACCACAAGGCCTGCCAGCGAGCTCTGCCTGGACTGCTGGGGAAGGAGTAGTGGGTGTGGATTATTTATGTTCCCTTTCAAAACAAACCCAACAAAAGAACAAAGCGCCTCTTCTGCTGGCAACATTAGCAGCCCCAACATATGGCACTGCCAGGTTCTTTCTGCTGAGGAGTGGGCGTCCAGGTTGTGCAAAGGTGTTGCCTGCAGCCATCTCCTGGGTGCCAGCTCGTTTCATCCTGAGCTGAATTCTGTGAAACAGGGCAGTAGGGGCGGGGGAGGAGAGAGGTTGGGGGAGAAGATGTGATTTTGTGACTGAGGAGACATGTCCATCCAGATCATCATACACGTGGTCCAAACCCATTCTCTGGAAGAAGCATGAGATCCTATGTGTGTGGGGGGGTGGGGAGCGGGGCAGGAAGGTGAAGGACAAGGGTCTAAAGAGAAGTGGAGAGGGGAGCAGGGTACCTGGAAACCCAGACTCGCAACTGGAGCTGTTTGTAGACTTCTGATCACAATTATTGGTGCACTGGTGCTTCCCAAGTGGTGCAGTGGTTAAGGAGTCTGCCTGCCAATGTTGTAGCCACACATTCTGGGAAACAAACTCACTCCGAAGGACAATGCAGATAGTGGAGTGCAGTTTATTACACCGGCGGGCCCAAGGCAGAGTTTTCTCTTAGCCAAGGACCTGACCAATTTTTTGTGAAAACCTTATATACACTGTGAAGAAAGCTGAGCGCCGAAGAACTGATGCTTTTGAACTGTGGTGTTGGAGAAGACTCTTGAGAGTCCCTTGGACTGCAAGGAGATCCAACCAGTCCATTCTAAAGGAGATCAGTCCTGGGTGTTCCTTGGAAGGACTGATGCTGAAGCTAAAACTCCAGTACTTTGGCCACCTGATGCAAAGAGTTGACTCATTGGAAAAGACTCTGATGCTGGGAGGGATTGGGGGCAGGAGGAGAAGGGGATGACAGAGGATGAGATGGCTGGATGGCATCACCAGCTCAATGGACATGAGTTTGAGTGAACTCGGGAATTGGTGATGGACATGGAGGCCTGGCATGCTACGATTCATGGGGTCACAAAGAGTCAGACATGACTGAGCAAATGAACTGAACTGAATATATACCCTAAGTGTACGTGCTCAAACTCACCCACCCCCAAATTCTCTGAAACTACTCTGAACAAAGGAAAGATACAATCAAAGTTAACCTGTGCTTCATATGCCTTAAACCCGTGATTCGTATGCCTTAAGACTAGGTAGTTAACAGCGGACAATTATCAATAGGCCTGTGGTCATACCCCAATAAGCATAACAGAATTTATGATTCTATTCAGTTACATCAGATAATTCCAGTTGGCATGTCATTTTCATAGATACTGGGCATATAGCTCAAAGTCCACAGTCCACCCCAAGATGGAGTTCTGCTTTCAAGACGGAGCCTGTTCTGTCTGTTTCCTCCTTCACCACTGCAGGAGACACAATAGACTCAGGTTTGATCCCTGGGTTGGGAAGATCCCTTGGAGAGGGAAATGGCAATCCACTCCAGTATTCTTGTCTGGAGAACAGCAAGTATTCTTGCCTAGACAGAGGAGCCTGGCAGGCTACAGTCTATGAGATGGCAAAGAACTGGACATGACTGATCAACTAAGCACACTCACACAACCACAGTTAACTCTAAAAGGTATTGTGAAATTTTTGGCCTCTAGCACAAGTGCTTATGAAAACATCACAGTGAAAGTATCCAGAGTGGGTGAAAACTGTGTTTTCAGGCATGATTTCGGTCTCAAAATTGATGTTTAGTAGAATGTGGCATAACTATAATTTTTGCGCTCGGGGTTCTGAAATGATAGATGTGGAGAACCCATGCAGGGCTGGTGGCACGAGTTGTGCCCTTCTGGGGGTAATGAACTTTGCTTCTGATATACAGCAAGGCAGGAGGCCAAGGCAGAAGCCAGAGCACTGACCTGGGGTGTGTGTGTGTGTGTGTGTGTGTGTGTGCACGCGTGTGCGCACGCGCGCACACACACACACACACATGCACGTGCACATGGAAGCAGGTCCTTGAAGCAATTAAAACAATGGACAATGCATGCTTTCTAATATCAGGTACAGCAGGCTGCTGTGTCCTGAGTGACTCACCAAGTCTGGGCACACCAGGACTGGGAAAGACACGAACATATATAGATGCTCACTTTTCCCCTTGTTTTATTTTTATCTATCTACGTAGAAGCTCAAGGCATGAATACTGAAGTGGCTTGCCATTCCCTTCTCCAGTGGACCACATTCTGTGAGACCTCTCCACCATGACCCCTCTGTCTTGGGTGGCCCCACATGGCATGGCTTAGTTTCATTGAGTTAGAAGCTGTGCTTCATGTGATCAGATTGGCTAGTTGTCTGTGATTGTGGTTTCAGTCTGCCCACCCTCTGACGCCCTCTGATGCCCTCTCTCAGCACCTACCGTCTTACTTGCGTTTCTCTTACCTTGGACGTGGGGTATCTCTTCACGGCTGCTCAAGCAAAGTGCAGCCGCTGCTCCTTACATTGGACATGGAGGATGAAAAGGCAAAAAGACAGGACACTGAAAGATGAACTCCCCAGATCGGTAGGGGCCCAATATGCTACTGGAGATCAGTGGAGAAGTAACTGCAGAAAGAATGAAGGGATGGAGCCAAAGCAATATCAACACCCAGTTGAGGATGGGACTGGTGATAGAAGCAAGGTCTGATGCTGTAATGAGCAATACTGCATTCCAGGAACCTGGAATGTTAGGTCCATGAATCAAGGCAAATTGAAAGTGGTCAAACAGGAGATGACAAGAGTGAACATCGACATTCTAGGAATCAGTGAACTAAGATGGCCTAGAATGGGTGAATTTAACTCAGATGATCATTATATCTACTACTGCAGGCAGGAATCCCTTAGAAGAAATGGAGTAGCCATCATAGTCAACAAAAGAGTCTGAAATGCAGTACTTGGATGCAATCTCAAAAATGAAAGAATGATCTCTGTTCGTTTCCAAGGCAAACCATACAATATTGCAGTAATCCAAGACTATGCCCCGACCAGTAACACTGGAAGCTGAAGTTGAATGGTTCTATGAGAACCTATAAGACCTTCTAGAACTAACACCCCAAAAAGATGTTCTTTTCATTATAGGGGACTGGAATGCAAAAAAGTAGGAAGTCAAGAAACACCTGGAGTAACAGCAAACTTGGCCTTAGAGTACAGAATGAAGCAGGGCAAAGGCTAACAGAGTTCTGTCAAGGGAACACATTGGTCATAGCAAATACCCTCTTCCAAAAACACAAGACAAGACTCTACACATAGACATCACTAGATGGTCAAAATAGAAATCAGATTGATTCTATTCTTTGCAGCCGAAGATGGAGAAGCTCTATAGAGTCAGCAAAAACAAGACTGGGAGCTGACTATGGCTCAGATCATGAACTCCTTATTGCCAAATTCAGACTTAAATTGAAAAAAGTAGGGAAAACCACTAGACCAAGTATGACCTAAATCAAATCCTTTATGATTATACAGTGGAAGTAAGAAATAGATTTAGGGACTGGATCTGATAGATAGAGTGACTGATGAACTATGGATGGAGGTTCGTGACACTTTACAGGAGACAGGGATCAAGACCATCCCCATGGGAAAAAAATGCAAAAAAAAAGCAAAATGGCTGTCTGGGGAGGCCTTACAAATAGTTAGGAAAAGAAGAGAAGCGAAAAGCAAAGGAGAAAAGGAAAGATATATCCATTTAAATGCAGAGTTCCAAAGAATAGCAATGAGAGATAAGAAAGCCTTCCTCAGCAATCAATGCAAAGAAATAGAGGAAAACANAGCCCAGCGTTTCTCATGATGTACTCTGCATAGAAGTTAAATAAGCAGGATGACAATATACAGCCTTGACGTATTGCTTTTCCTATTTGGAACCAGTCTGTTGTTCCATGTCCAGTTCTAACTGTTGCTTCCTGACCTGCATACAGATTTCTCAAGAGGCAGCTCAGGTGGTCTGGTATACTATATGTAAAACTCCATAGGAGAATTTGAAAGGCGAGTGAGCCTCCAGCAAGTGTGTGCAGCCTGTTGTCTGCTCAACATTGCCAACCTTCTCTAGGCAGAGCTGACCTAGAGATGGCCATTCTTGTGCCATTGCCTCAAGTCTGCTTCTGGATCTGTCCACAGGATGTGTTAGACACCCCTGGTCTCAGCAGATAAGGCAACCTGTTTCATTCATTCTACACTACCTTGTATCCAAGAAGCTGGGGAGGGTGAATGTGAGCAGCGAGGGAGTCTGTATTCTTACACCCCCCTGTAAGGAAATATTTGTTCATCCTTGAGGAGTAGGATCAACTATGTAAATATTTGGAACCAAAGCCACAGATAACTGAGCAAAGCTGGCCTGTCTGACAGGTTTGTCCCTGACCATGACAAACTCACAGATTCCAGTATACTTATGTCATTAAAGACAAAATGTTTTTGTTACAAAGATTAAGCTGAGTGAATAAGAACTGAATGAACAGAGGCTGGATGGACCTAAAAGAACTGGATGTCTGCAGTGTGTTGTGAGAGCTCATATGTGGATTTGTATTGAACGCTTCTTTGACGTTTGCCAGATGTTAATGGATTAATAGCTTCCCTTATAGCTCAGTTGGTAAAGAATCTGCCTGCAATGCAGGATACCCCTGTTTGATCCCTGGGTTGGGAAGACCCCCTGGAGAAGGGAAAGGCTACCCCTCCAGTATTCTGGCCTGGAGAATTCCATGGACTGTATAGTCTATGGGGTCACAAAGAGTCGGAGATGACTGAGCAACTTTCACTCACTTCACTAATGGGTTAATAGACTTCTCTGGTGGCTCAGATGGTAAAGTGTTTGTCTACAATATGGGAGACCCAGGTTCGATCCCTAGGTGGGGAAGACACCCTGGAGAAGGAAATAGCAACCCACTACACTACTCTTGCCTAGAAAATCCAATGGATGGAGGAGCCTGGTAGGAGTCCATGGGTTAATGTTATCTCAGGATGTGACTGTGGGAAAGAAGGAACTCATAAAGGCCCAATTCACTCAATTCACTTTATCGCTTGGTGGAAAAGGAGGGGTGTGTTTTGTATGCTATGTGGTCATTAATCTACACCATACTTTTTCCTCTCCCCTTCATGGTGTCAGCTTTGCACAGAAAAGTCAGTGCTTGTGAACAACTGCAGCCTTTGTTTTTGGGACCCTGTACCTTCCTAGTGTATCTGCTACGTAGGACAGTGTCCTGGCCTGGACTACAGGTGGGGCTGGGTGCCTCCAGATGGCAGCTGCTGACAGTGTCCACACCCCAGAACTGCAGGTGGTAGCTTATGGTGAATGGCGAGGGATTCCTGATCTCTGAAGATTTAGCTTCAGGGCCAGAGACCAGGCTTGATCTCTCTAGAGCTTTTGTATAGCAGAGTTTTATTAAAGTATAAAAAGGGACAGAGACATCAGAAGGAGGAGAAGAGAGTGACCCCATCCCTAGTCTTAGCAAGGGAATTATATACTTTAATTAGTTATTAGAATAAATCAAGAATGTCTCAAGGTTGTAAAGATCTTACTAGACTCACTCCCATAATTTACATTTTAAGATAACAGGATTAGTCAGATGGTTTTTAGGAAGGAGAAACTGTCCTCAAGCAGGGTACATTGTTGTTATATAATCCTTAATAGAGTTTAAACTGAGTTTGTTGTACAATCATCAGTTCTGGGCTTAAAGAAAAAAACATTTTATGTGACGAAGACTAAGGAATGTAGAGAAAAAACATTTTTTTGTCCTTTCCTCTTCCTTGAGATTTCTCCAGACCCCTTTCTCCTCCTTGGGGACCCTGAACTTCGTATCATCCTGCCTAGGAGTTGACTCACAGGTCAAGCCAGCAGGTTCCCAGGCTCTTCCCAGACCTGCTGGCCCTGGAAGCCATTGCTCTTTTCACCTAAGGAGACTCACAACTGATTCTCACTCCAGTTGAAATTTGAAAATCACTGCCTGATGGGAATGCAAACCTGGCTTCATGCCAAAATCATCTGAGGAGCTTAGAAAAATATTGGTACACAGGTCCTATTACAGACTGATTGATAAATATTCCCCAGGATTTTGATAATAAGCCTCCTCCATGTGATTCTAGTTTTCCACCAGGGTTGAAAATGGAGCAATTCATGATAGCAAACTGTAAGAGTTCTCCAAGGATCCCCAACATTTTGGCACCAGGGACAAACCAGGAGGTGGAGGGGAGAGAGGGGTGGCTTGGGGGAAGATTCAAGTGCATTAGGCTTCCCACGTGGTGCTAGTGGTAAAGAACCTGCCTACCAATACACAAGACAAAAGAGACATAGCTTCAATCCTATGATCCCCTGGAGGAGGGCATGACAACCCACTCCAGTATTCTTGCCTGGAGAATCCCATGGTCAGAGGAGACTAGCAGGCTAGCGTCCATGAGGTTGCAGAGTGAGACACAACTGCAGCAACTTAGCATGCATGCAAGTGCATTACATTTATTATACACTTTATTTCTATTATTATTATATCTGCTCCACCTCAGATCAGCAGACATTAGATCCTGGAGGTTTGGGACCTTGCCTTAGGGGAGTAAGCGTGAGTGACACTCTCAACCCCTGTCCTCTTTTCTTACCTGGTCCCTGAGGCAGGTTTGGGACAGAACCCTGGGCTCCTTGTGACACAAAGTGAGGCCAAGCCTGGGGTGGCGGAACAAAATGACTGGATTTCTTCTGGAAGATCTGGTTTCTTCCCTGGGATCCGGGAAGGGCTTTCCCAGCTACCAGGGGCTTTCTCACATTGTGGAGGAAATGTGGCAAGGCTCCTAACTTCTTCACATGGCTGTAGAACAAGGGAATCAGTGGGGTTCAAGTTCCTGGAAAATGTGTACAGTCAGTTTTAATAATCACATAGGGATGCAGAACTTGCTTTAACCCAAGCAATTTTTTTCTTCTGTCTTGCCTTCCTGGAATTAAATATTAGAAATCAATGTTTTCATATAAGGAAAATAAAAATGATCTGATTTCAAAAGTAGGTATAAGTGGTAAACATCAAGTGTCAATCCCAAAGAGACTCATCTTTGGAATTATTACCTTTGACATTTAAAACTCTGATACTCTATTAAGAATTCACAGAATCCAACATTGATTGGCTTGCGTGAGTTGCTTCTATAATACAGTTCCTTCAATATCCTCATAGCTATTACCCAGAAAATACTTGTTGAGCACTAACTTAATGCCAGGCTAGGAATATAAAATAAGCATGATAAGATCTCAGTCCTAAGGAGAATGGGAGAGAATGGGAACTGTAAATAAATATGAAGCAAAGTGATGTTAGCACTTATGAATAAAATACTGGACCATACTNAACACTAACTTAATGCCAGGCTATGAATATAAAATAAGCATGATAAGATCTCAGTCCTAAGGAGAATGGGAGAGAATGGGAACTGTAAATAAATATGAAGCAAAGTGATGTTAGCACTTATGAATAAAATACTGGACCATACTGAAGTTGAAGGAATTGTAGGTGAATGCCTGTCTGAATTAGCTAATTTGAGCTGGATTTTGAAGGATGAGTAGGAGTTTTCCAAGTATACCTAACAGTGCACTTCAGACAGAGAAAGTGGTACATGCAAGAAGTATGGGTGAGCAGATCACCTTTGGAGAATTATATACATTTGTTTTCTATTCCTGCCATAAAAAATAAGTATAAATCTAGCAACATAAAATATAACAGGTCAATTGTTTTACAGTGCTGGAGGTCAGAAGTCCAACAAAATCAAGGTGTGTACATTCCTTTCTGGAAGCCCAAGGGGAAAATCTTTTTGTTTTTGGATACTACCATATTCCTTAGCTCATGGCCCCCTCCTCCATCTGTAATGGCTGGTCAAGTCCCTCCTAGGTCACTCTTCTCTGATCCTTCCCCATCGTCATACCTCTCTCTGACTGCAGCTGAAACAAAGCTGTCTGGGTTTAATGACTTATGTGATTAGGCTGGGCTCACCACCATCAGTTCAGTTCAGTTCAGTCACTCAGTTGTGTCCGACTCCTTGTGACCCCACGAACTGCAGCACGCCAGGCCTCCCTGGCCATCACCAACTGCCAGAGTCCACCCAAACCCACGTCCACTGAGTCGGTGATGCCATCCAACCATCTCATCTTCTGTTGTCCCCTTCTCCTCCTGCCCTCAATCTTTCCCAGCATCAGGGTCTTTTCAAATGACTCAGCTCTTCATATCAGGTGACCAAAGTATTGGAGTTTCAGCTTCAACATCAGTCCTTCCAATGAACACCCAGGACTGGTCTCCTTGAGAATAGACTGGTTGGATCATCTTGCCATCCAAGGGACTCTCAAAGAGTTTTTTCCAACACCACAGTTCAAAAGCATCAGTTCTTCGGTGCTCACCTTTCTTTATAATCCAACTCTTACATCCATACATGACCACAGGAAAAACCATAGCCTTGAC
>SJYW01041080.1:430403-458579 GCA_006410735.1 Raphicerus campestris | reverse complement strand
GAAACAGTGTATTTCTCAGGTACAGTAAAGAGAAAATGGGAGTGTAGAGGCAATTATTGTCAAAATTAAGCCAGTCCTCTCTACTCCTTCCACTCCTCAGATATGATTTAAGCACTGGCTTGGGGGATTGTAACATAAGCAATCATTTCCCATAACCATGACAAATAACTGCTATAAGGTCAACATTATTGGGGTTGTAAAATAAAATTTCAGAGTGAGCGTGAAGCTGTATCTTCATAACTCAGACACAGAAGCTAAGGCCCAAGAGGTTTAAATAATGTCATTCAATCAACAGTAATGTTTTATAACTTATTATTGTGAAATAAAACAAAAATATAGAAAATGCCACAAAACTAATATATAGCTTAGTAAAGTATGATCTATTAAACACCCTTGTAATCACTACTCAGGTGAAGATACACAGCTTTGCCAGCACTTCAGAGAGCCTTCCATGTGCTCTGACATTAGCAAAGTCATAATCTCCCGTGTTTCTCCAAGAATAACTGCACTGTGTTGACCTTGTTCTAGTAATATCCTTGTGGTTGTTCACCCACATGCAGTTCCTGGGACACTGTGGTTGACTAGCCCATTTAAAACTTTTTGGATATATTTCTTTTAATCTATAGGTTTCTCTTCCATCTTTTCTTTTGCTTACACTTTTACTGAAGAACCATGGACATTTGACCTATAGCAGTGGTTCTCAAACATAAGCCTGCATCATAATCACCTGGAAAGCTCATCAAAATACAAACTGCTGGACTTCATTTCAAGAGTTTCTGATTCAGTAGGTAGGAATGGGGCCCCAAAATTTACTTGCCTAGCAAGTTCCCAGATAATTCAGGTGTGGCTGATCTGGGACCACACTCTAAGAATTACTGACATGTGAATGTTTTCACTATTATAATCTAATTGATTGCATTCTTTTGGTGCATTCAATATGTTCCACTGTCCTCTGTGTTTCTGGCAGATTGGATGCTGAATCTAAGGACTTGACCGGATGCAGGTTCTATTCCTTTGGCAAGAAGATAGGTTGTATCTTCTTTCTTGGGAGGCACATAATTGCCTGGATGGCCTTTTTTTTAATGATGCTAGCAGCCATTGATGTTCATTTCTTAGATTCATTATTCATTGGTAGTTTCAAATTAGTAATATTCAAATGTTATAACTTAGTTTTCATTTATTAGCTGGAGTAATTTTGTAAAGAGATGATTTCTTTCTCTACTATTTGGTTACACAATAGTAATATTCATATAGAAAAGAAAGGATAAGTGTTTGATTCTTTCCATTTATTTATAGCATTCAAGATAGTAATATATTGCTTCCCTATTATCCTTCAAAGATGATCAGTTATTTTTACATTAAAAATATGAACTCATCAATTCAAATGTATATTTTTAAAAGTTTCAAATTTATCTTTTATTGAAGTACTGTTTTGTACAATATTATATAAGTTACAGGTGTACAGTATAGTGATTCACAATTTTTAAAGGTTATACTCCATTTATAAAGTGTTAGCCGCTTAGTTGTGTCCCACACTTCATGACACCATGGACTGTAGCCCACCAGGCGCCTCTGTCCATGGAATTCTCCAGGCAGGAATACTGGAGTCTGACAGACCTTCAATACTGAAGGTTGACATTTCCTTCTCCAGAGGTTCTTCCCAACCCAGGGAAAGAACCCAGACCTCGTGCATTACAGGCAGATTCTTAACCATCTGAGCCACCAGGGAAGCCCATACTCCAATTATAGTTATTATAAAATATTGGCTGTATACTCTGTATTGTTCAATATATCTTTATAATTTATTTTATATATAGTACTTTGTATCTCTTAATTCCCTGCCTATATATTGTTTCTTCCTCTTCTGCTCTACTGTTAACCACTAGTTCTCTATACCTGTGAGTCTACTTCTTTTTTATTATATTCATTAGTTTGTGGTATTTTTCAGATTCTACATGCAAGTGATATCATACAGTATTGTCTTTTTCTGTCTGACATATTTCACTTAGCATAATAGCCTCCAGGTTCATCCATATTGTTGCAAATGGTAAAATTTCATTCTTTTTTATGATTGAGTAGCATTCTATTTTATATATGTGTGTGTGTATGTGTGTGTGTGTGCCGACAAAAGTCTGTCTAGTCAAAGCTCTGGTTTTTCCAGTAGTCATGTATGGATGTGAGAACTGAACTATAAAGAAATCTGAGTACTGAAGAATTGATACTTTTGAACTGTGGTGTTGGAGAAGACTCTTGAGAATCCCTTGGACTGCAAGGAGATGAAACCAGTCAATCCTAAACGAAATCAGTCCTGAATATTCATTCATTGGAAAGACTGATGGTGCTGAAGCTGAAACTCCAATACTTTGGCCACCTGATGTGAAGAACTGCCTAATTGGAAATGACCCTGATGCTGGGAAAGATTGAAGGCAGGAGGAGAAGGGGACAACAGAAGATGAGATGGTTGGATGGCATCACCGACTTGATGGACCTGAGTTTGAGCAAACTCCAGGAGTTGGTGATGGACAGGGAAGCCTGGCATGCTGCAGTCCATGAAGTCTCAGAGTCGGACATGACTGAGCAACTGAACTGAACCGAACCTAGGAGTGGAATTGCTGGGTCATATGGCAGTTCCGAGCTTCCCTGGTGGCTCAGTGGTAAAGAATCCACCTGCAGTGCAGGAGACACAGGTTCAGTCCCTGGGTTGGGAGGATCCCCTGGAGAAGGGCATGGTAACCCACTTCAGTATTCTTGCCTGGAGAATCCCCATGGACAGAGGAACCTTGCAAGCCATAGTTTATAGGGTTGCAAAGAGTTGGATATGACTGAAGTGACTTAGCACACACACATGACAGTTCTATTTTTTTTTAAACCTCATACTGTTCTACAATTCATATATATTTAATGTGCTGCAATTCATGGCCANTCTTGCCTGGAGAATCCCCATGGACAGAGGAACCTTGCAAGCCATAGTTTATAGGGTTGCAAAGAGTTGGATATGACTGAAGTGACTTAGCACACACACATGAGAGTTCTATTTTTTTTTAAACCTCATACTGTTCTACAATTCATATATATTTAATGTGCTGCAATTCATGGCCATTATTATCATTACTGATGTTTAAATCATTCCATTTTCGGCTAGTAGACCTCTTTGAGTTGGCTCCAAGTCTTTTTGATATGATCCTATAGTCTGATAACAAGCATCTTTGTTTTCTAGAATGACAAGCTGGTCCAGGCTGTTTTTATACATTCCCTTCCTCATGTCTGGGGCTTCCCTGGTCGCTCAGAGGTTAAAGCGTCTGCCTCCAATGCGAGAGACCTGGGTTCGATACCTGGGTTGGGAAGATCTCCTGGAGAAGGAAACGGCAATCCACTCCAGTATTCTTGCCTGGAGAATTCCATGGATGGAGAAGCCTAGTAGGTTACAGTCCACGGGGTCGCAAAGAGTCAGATACGACTGAGCGACTTCACCTTACCTTACCTCCTCATGCCTGAAATCAGCCTGATCTACGAGACCAAGAAGCCTTGGTTTCTTGAAATAATATTTCAAGACCACAGTCTAAGATCTGTTATCAGTATAGATCATTTTGCCTGTTTCAAGCATTTGCACTTTTTCTTCTTCATCTTTTTATTTTTAACCTTTTTCTCTTTTTCGCCTTCAACTTCTAATGACATCATTTATTGTGTTCATTTGCTTCTATATTTTTTGTCATTTAGATTTCATGTCTAAAATAATTTTTTCTTCATTCTTCATATTGAGTTATGTCATATCATTTTTGTGTTTTGCTAATTCTAATTTGTATTATTTCATGACTTATATTCTGTTCTGTTCTTTATGTATTTTAGCCTGCTTTTAAAAAATAGGTTACAGC
This sequence comes from Raphicerus campestris, assembly GCA_006410735.1. NCBI lineage: Eukaryota > Metazoa > Chordata > Mammalia > Artiodactyla > Bovidae > Raphicerus > Raphicerus campestris. The sequence continues at coordinate 454,707 of SJYW01041080.1, read as the reverse complement.
TTTAATTTTTAAAAAAATCACTAAATTTCTTGACTGCAAAAATTTTTCCTATTCCTTAGACTTTTGGTACTTGTAATAGCTTTGCTTAGAATGTGATTGCAAGTCCTTTCTGTGGCTCAGTTTTATTTAATATTAGTTTGAGATAGCCTTTCTAACATCATGAAACTCCCTATTCCATTTGTTTACTTATTTTTCATACAGAGTTTAGGAAATATCACAGTTTGTTTTCTGAGATCTCCTGGCTCTTTTCCCTCCACCACTTTTATCCATACTTCTCTTTCCTTTCATCTCTCTTGTCCTTGTTCTGCTCAACTTTGATTCCACTCACAAAAGTTCTACCTCATATGAGTCCCGGTCTTCCAGTCTTTTTACTCTCAGTAATCTCGGATACTCTTGAAGAGTTTTGAGCAAAGAAGTGACACAATCTAACATGTTTTAAAAGGATCCCTCTGGTTGTTCTGCTGAATAAATATGGCAGGGAAGAACACCACAGTAAACCAGAAGTGAAAGTGTTATTCTCTCAGTCACGTCTGACTTTTTGCTCTGTCCATGGGATTCTCCAGGCAAAAATGGAGTGGGTTGCCATTCCCTTCACTAGGGGATCTGCCCGACCTAGGGGATTGAATTCAGGTCTCCTGCATGGCAGGCAGATCTTTAGCATCTGAGCCACCAGAGAAGCCAACAGGAAGACCCGTTAGTAAACAATTGCAGTGCCGGTACTGACAAATTGTATGCAGGAGAAAATAACACGATAGCTATATAACCTTCTCTAGTCTCACAGCCTGTATGTGGTGGAAATGACATTCCAATGCAGGCAATCTTCAGCATCTGTAGTAAACATCTGCCATTTGAGACTCTTCAACATGTTTCAAACATCCTCTCTACATTTGATAGTTTTTCACATTATGGGCCTCAGAGCAATATTTGCCAGAGTCCCTTCCAGCTAGAATACAGAAGTATGTAACTCATTTCACCCATCAAATGCATGCAGATCAAACAAATAATACAGGATGATGCCCAGTTAAGATTCTTATCATATATTTCATTGAGATAAAATGTATACTTTTTAAGTGTGCAGTGCAATAGTTTTCAGTATATTTACAAAGTGAAACCATCACCACTATTGAATTCCAGAATATTTTCATCACCACCCCCCCCACAAAGAAACCTCATATCCACTAGCAATCATTCTCCATTCTCCTTTTTCTCTGGACCCCAGCAATACTAATTTTTTTCTTTTGTCTTTATGGGTTTCTCTGTTCTGGATATTTCATATAAAGCATGTAATACACAGTCCTTTGTGTCTGATTTATTTTACCTTAGTGTAATGTCTTTAAGTTTCTTTTATGTGATGGTACGAATCAGTACTTTCCTTCCTTCTAATGACTGATAATATTGTATTGTATGAATACACCATGTTTTGCTTATCATTCTTCAGTTGATAGACATTTGGATTGTTTCCACAGTTTAGCTATTAGTCATAATCTACTATGAACATCCATGTACCAGTACATGTTTTCAATTCTCTTAAGTTCTAATTTCAGTTGAACAATTCAGTTCAGATGCTTAGTCGTGTCCAGCTCTTTGCAACCCCATGAATCACAGCACGCCAGGCCTCCCTGTCCATCACCAACTCCCGGAATTCACCCAAACCCATGTCCATCAAGTCAGTGATGCAATTCAGTCATCTCATCCTCTTTCGTCCCCTTCTCCTCCTGCCCCCAATCCCTCCCAGCATCAGAGTCTTTTCCAGTGAGTNCCCACTCCAGTGTTCTTGCCTGGAGAATCCCAGGGATGGGGGAGCCTGGTGGGCTGCCGTCTATGGGGTCACACAGGGTAGGACACGACTGAAGTGACTTAGCAGCAGCAGCAGCAGCAGTGTTGACTTCTACCACTCATTTGGCTTCAAAACTCTTTAAAGAACTTAAAAGCCTGTCCAAACTATTACCTAAGGCAGATATATGCTACTCAGCTAAATACATCTTTAAACTATCTTTGTTATGAATAATTCCTGTAAACTGACTTTGTTATAAATACTTTCCTGTTGCGTGTAGCTTCAGATCTATTTTATCTTTTTGGAGAGTACAGTTATTTTTATTGCATCTAAGTTCCAGTTTCTAACAAATAAATTTGCAAGCAGAAAGAAGCTTAAATAAATAAAAACCCAGAACTATATTACTGGAGCACATTTTGGGTTTGAATGTCAGCTTTTGAAGGAAAATATTGATGTAATCAGAAGTAGAAATTGGTGAACACTGCTGGACCCACAGGGACCTCAGAAGGTTGTCACTCAGTCTAAAACCCTTGTGAAAAGTTGATGAAATTTGCTCTACAACTGAAAATCAGCATGCCCCCATGCCTCTAAAGATTGGATCAGAAAGCTTGGGAGGAGGGGCATAATAATATAACTTTAAGGCTTCCCTGGTNAGTCTAAAACCCTTGTGAAAAGTTGATGAAATTTGCTCTACAACTGAAAATCAGCATGCCCCCATGCCTCTAAAGATTGGATCAGAAAGCTTGGGAGGAGGGGCATAATAATATAACTTTAAGGCTTCCCTGGTGGCTCAGATGGTAAAGAATCCACCTGCAATGCGGGAGAACTGGGTTCGGGAAGATCCCCTGGAGGAGGGCATGGCAACCCACTCCAGTATTCTTGGCTGGAGAATCCCCATGGACAGAGGAGCCTTGTGGGAGACAGTCCATGGGTTGCAAAGAGTCGGACACGACTGAGCAACTAAGTACAAGGGGGTGTGTGTGAGCTCAATCATTCAGTTGTGTCCGACTCTTTGCGACCCCATGGACTTGCAGCCTGCCAGTCTCCTCTGTCCATGAGGATTCTCCAGGCAAGAATACTGGAATGGGTTGCCATGCCCTCCTCCAGGATATATCCTCTAACCTTCCCCAATTGCTAAAGGTGGGGTTTCAGGCACCAAGTCTCTTAGATAAGAGAGAGATTTTTGAAGAGCTATTTTGGGTCCTCAGATAACACGATGTTACCACCAGCCTACTTAAAAAGCATTTAAAGAGCCATCTGGTCTGGGTTTGACTGTTCTATCCATATTGCTTGCAGTTCTAGCTTTAAATCTCTTGGCTTGTAAAATCAGGTAGCAACATTTAAATATGTTGAATTCTGAAAATGCTGGGATTATAAATAGTTCATCATATTACATAAATGCGAACAGCAGTTCTGAGAACTTTTGTGTCTCAAAATCTTCAGCAGGTTTTTTTTTTTTTTTCCTATTTTATTTTGTTTGTTTTATATAGTTGAGAAAAGAGGCATTTTGTCAACAATTATCATTACACTAAACAAATGAGATAGCAAAACTTTCTGTACACACATAACTTCAAATGCTTATTTTTGTTTCTTAAGGCTATTTTTGTTTGAATATTTTAAAATGTGTTCGTGTTTTTTATTTCCTACTCTGGGTTTGCAAGAAGTGTGCTAAAGTTAGAGTGTGCTGAACTGAAACCTTTATTTCTTATGACAATGATGAGTAAAACTTATTGTCTTGCTCTGATTTGGATGTGTTGCCAGTTTGCAACACAAGCTAGATTATTTTTCTAAGTTTTACTTTATAGAGACTTTGCCTAATATTATTTTAGAAAAGTACTTTTAAAATTATTTTTATTATTTATATTTTATAGATGATTGGATTGTTGTTTAGTCTTTAAGTTGTGTTGGACTCCTTTGTGACCCTACAGACTGTAGCCCAGCAGCTCCTCTGTCCATGGGATTTTCCAGGCAAGAATACTGCAGTGGGTTGCCATTTCCTTCTCCAGAGATGTTCCCTATCTGGGGATCAAACCTTCATCTCCTGCATTGGCAGGCAGATTCTTTACCACTGAGCCAGCAGGGAAGCCCAGATAATCAGATAAGGCATTGAAATTTATTTTGCCCACTCTGCTTTGTTATGGAATGAACTGTGATCTAAATTATACTGCAGACATCCTTCTAGGATTTGTCTGCCACCCAGTTCCAGGCTCCTATTCCTCCTTTGGAATTTTATTAGGATATCTGTTTTTTACATTTATCCTGTGTCCCTTTCTCTTTGGTAAGAGCACTACTCCTTAACTGCTCATTTACTCCCTGTGGTTCCACTGGAACTGCCAATCCTGGTAACTCTGCCTCTGGCAGAGGATGTTAGCCCATGATCCAGACTATACTATGTGACCACATTTCTCATAACACGGTGGTTGGTTCAAGGAATAGGCACATCAACCAGGCTGAAAGAAAGTTTCTTCTCAGAATTTTCTGGAATACATCCAATTCTTGTCTCTTTTTGGTGAAAAAGCCATAATAAGTAACTCAGGAGCTACCTGTACCCATGATTGAATGTAAAGGCTGATTCAAAAGGGAGGTAAAGATGTGGAGATGCTGAGCACATACAATTATTTTAAGGAATTTTTCCTGTAAGGGTAAGCGAAAGAATGAGGTGGTATGGTAGTTGGAGGAAATATGAAGACAAGGGGGTAATGTTTTTCAAAGTGTTGTTTGTTCATTAGTGAGAATGACTCAACAGAGAGAAAAAAAATTGAACGTATAGAAAGACAGTGAGGTAACCATGGGAATAGCGGGAACTGGAATCCAGTGCACCAGTGAAGGGGATGGTAGGCAGAGACTGAACAGCTCACTCATTGCAATAGAAGGGAAAGATGGCATACAGGAGCAGATGCAAGAAGGAGGCGCGTTGGGTGGTGACAGTTTCTGTTGCTGCTTATATTTGTCTGAGAGTAATGGTCAGTGAAATAGGGGGAAGGTGATGAAGTTTCGTGAAAGAAATAGTTTTGGGAGAGTCAAATAAATAGATTAGGAAAATACAGAAGAATCGACAATCAGCAGTAAGTCAACTTAAGGTCTGATGTCAGTATAATCAATTTTTTTCTTGAGGTATATTTAGATTCTCAAGAGCAGAAACAGAGAAGGTAGAGAAAGGACTATTCCTAGAGTCAAGATTTTTTTAAAGAATGATATAATGGAATCAATAAAAGGTTGAAAGAGGTAACCGCGGATTTAAAGGAGTAATTATAATTCGGGACCATGGAATTTAAGTTAGGTAAGGAGAGAATGAGGGCCTGAGGGATGGCAATAAAACAGTGAAAAGGCAATAGGCTCAGATGAACAGAGCGCCTGGTAGAGTGGAAGAATTTTTTGAGCTGAGGGCATGAGCTGGATGCAGAAGTAAAACGCTTGACACTGAGATAATTGAGAGGAGGCAGTTATAAAAAATGACAAGGCTAACTGTGGGGTTTGTTGGCTGGAGTGGAGTGGCAGAAGAAAAGATCACTGGAGGTAAAGAGGTTGAGGAATAGAGTCCATGAGATTGGATGTACCAACGGTGTGGATATTGAAATCACCAAGAATAATGACAGGAGAATGGGAGAGAGACAGTAAACCTGGTGCTGAAATCTCTGAAGAACGTGTGGGAAAGACCAGGAGGACAGGAGGAGACCACAGCAAGAGGTCTGGAGGTGAGCTCCAGAGCATGAGCTTCAGTGATGCTGTTGGGGGAGGGCAAGAAAAAGACAGGACTTGGAACACCTGGAGCACCTTCTCACCCAGTGGTGCATGAGGTCAAAGAAAACTGGCCACCACTCAAGAGGGCTGCAGGGAATGCAGTATCTTCAGGATACTATCCACAGGTTTCCCTCAGAACTATTAATAGAAAATGAAGGGGATGTTCAGAGAAGAGTGTGTTTACAGAGGATTTTTCTGATGACAGAGTAGTGTAAGAATTTTTTTCTAAAAATAAATTCATTATTTATTTGTATTTTATTTTTGCCTGTGTTGGATCTTTGTTGCTGCAAGGATTTTTCATTTTTCTCTAGTTGCAGTGAGCAGGGGCTACTCTCTAGCTGCAGTGCTCGGTCTTCTCATTGCAGTGGCTTTTCTTGTTGCAGAGCACAGGCTCTATGGCACATGGGTTCAGTAATTGCAGTTCTCAGCCTCTAGAGTACAGGCTCAATAGTCTTGACACAGGGTCTTAGTTACTCCATAGCACGTGGGGTCTTCCCATGACCAAGGATCAAACTCCTGGCTTCCCACATTGGTGAGCGAATTCTTTACCAGTGAGCCACCAAGGAAGCCCAGGGATAAGAATTTAAGTGATGAAATTTGACCTGGGAAGCATGGACATCTCCACCTCACTGAGATTAACATCTAAGACTATATGGGGTACCCTGGTGACTGCTTCAATGGGGTGTGTGTGTGTGTGTGTGTGTCTGTGTGTGTGTGTCTGTGATTATGACTAATTATTCTTAGAACTTGACTCAGGCAATTCTTAGGTGAAAACAGATAGGAATTAAATCCATTGGAATCCAATTGATCCAGTAATGCTGTTCATCCTTCTTCCTTAATAACTCCATGTTGCCCCCCTTTCCAATGCTAACTGATTCTGTCCTGCCTTAGTTTCTCATTAGTACTTCCTTGGTTTATTACGATTGCCTCCTAACTGGTCTCCCTCATTCATCTCACCTCTCTCTAATCTGTTTTCGTTTCTACCAGAGTGCTCTTTCTAAATCATTATTTATCAGGCACCATCTCTGCTCAGCATGGGTGGCTGTCCTAATGCTTCATGATCAGATCCAAACTTAGCATGGAAAGAGCCCTCAAAGCACTGCCCTGCGGCCCCAAAGGCCCAACTCCCCTACAAGCTCTGCTTGTTCCCTTTCTCACAACGCTCCCTCCGTCTCTTTTTTACTTATCTTATACTCATTCTTTTAAGACATGATTAAAATCTTTGGAAGAATATACAAGAAATTGGCAGTCCTGATTGTGTTGGGGGAGAGAAACTAGGCTGGTGAAGGGAAGATACAGGGAAACTTTTCATAGCATGCCTTTTTATACATTTTGAATTTTATATTATATGGATGTATTGCTACATCTTCAAAAGTAAAGGAAACTTAATGAGGGGGTGGGAGGCTCAAGGGAGAGGTCACATACGTATACTTCTGGGTAATTCTAGTTGTATGGCAGAAACTAACACAACTTTGCAATTATCCTCCAATTAAAAATAAATTAAAAGAAAAATAACTAAAAGGAATGAAAATTAAAAAAAATTTAAAGCATGAGATGGACCAAAAAAAGAGATACATTTCAGAGTTTGGTTCTGCATGAAGTCTTCATTAACTTGACACTTCCCTCCACTGAGCCACCAATATCTATGCCTTTCCACACTCCTCTGTTACAGCATTTATCAGTCTGTGTTGTAATTATCTGTAAACAAATTAATAGTCTCAATGTCCTCACAGCCTGGAAGCACCTTGAGGGAAGAGACTTACTTTGTCTCACTCACCTTTGAATCTAGTACATGGCAGGTGCTCAGTAATCTTCTGCACAGAAAGGGAACAAAAAATAAGTAAGCAATCCCACTTCTTTTACACATGAAGAAAATGAAGCCCAGAGAAGATTTATTGAGGATCAGTGGCAGAATAAAATGAGAATCCATGCTTTCTAGAATCCAAGTTTGGTACTAGAAAAAGTTATGACTTTCACTTTGAGATAGTAGATGTGCTGTGGATCATACCTACTTATTTTGACCTGAGTCCCTGGATTTTCAGGAAATTTCTGATTTCCAGTAAGCTGCCTGTTTAAAGGACACTTTTACATATCAGATCATGGGTCCTAAATTTGGGTTTGGAAAATATTTAGCCTAAGGAGCTCATAGACTAGGCTTATATTGATTGAAAAATCACAGGAAAAACTTCTGGCACATTTACCTTAAAAGCTATGTTTTATTTTATTGTTTTCCTAAAATATATGCAGTATGGTGGACATAGTTACACACAGTAGCCCTCTTTAGAGATGCTAGACTAGCACAGGAAAAGTACCCATGACAACTCAAAGTGGTATATTCAGTTCTCATTTGCTAGCATTTGCTGAATATCCAGGGCAAAGAGCAGTGACTAAGGGCATTTTATTTTACACAGCAACCATGTTTTTAATATGTAAAATGGTACTGTTAATGATTACTTGGACTAAATTTTAAGTACCCTGGGGAGATCTTTTGTGGCTTCAAGATTAGTGGTCTTCAAACTGCCGGGGTCCAGCCCTGGTGGATCCAGGGAATTCAAAGCAGGGACGGAGTCGGCAAGGAAAAACTTATTTAGAAATATAAAGAGAGATTAGGAAAGAAGAGTGTAGTAGGAAAATTAGTGGAGAAAAGAGTCTGAAAAACTTGATTTATGTGGAAAACCAATAAAGTTCCAAGACAAGGAACTTGCACCATCTACGTAGGCCACTGGCACCTGCTTGAATAGTGGAGGGTGCCCCACCTTGGGCTCCCTCTCGCGTGGGTCTTAGAAGCCAGGGCAAATAAGTAGACATGGTGAGCCTCCACGTTTCAGACGGGAATTCAGCCAGAAAATGGAGAAAAGAATGACATGGGGGAGCCAAGCATCGGTGCCAGACCCACAACTTTATTTTCAAAAGCAGCTTATATACCTCAAGTTGTACATAAAGAAATAATGGAATATGCAGTTATGCAGGGGCAGCAGTCCTGACCCTTATTGAGATCACGCTTTCTTTTTGCATACCTTCTCGTATACAAAAGGTCTCACGTGGTTTACATTATCTTCTGGCCAAGAGGCCTGTTAACATTTTTATGGCTCTCTTCCTAGATAAATGTCTATCAACCAGAAGACTCTTTTTCCCTTGAAGTGTTTCTTTAATCTGCATCACCCTCAAAGTACTAAATAAAGTTACATTCCTGTAGAACAAAGGTGCAGTGGGTTATAACAAAGAAAGTACTTAAAGATCTAATGTTGCTAATACCAGGCCTACTACCTGTTTTTTCTATATACCAACTATATCTACAAATAAAAGATATAAAAATTTGGCAGCAAGGATTGGCTCAACAAATGAAACCTTTAATCAGTCCTATTCTAAATGATTTTGAGTCCTCGGAAGCCCCTACATTCCTGGGATGTTTTAAGCTTCCTGTGCCTCTCACGGTAGGGAGGCTGCAAACAATCACATGCGCAGCTGTAAGAGTCCGGCAGGCAGGCTAGAAAGCCATCAGAGGGGTTTTTGGATTGAAACACTCTTATTATGCCCAGGAGACTTATTATCTAAAAGCTCTAAATTAAATTTTGGTGGTGGGGGGACAGTCCCCTGTTAATGTCAGAAGAGTAGGTGGAAAGCATAACACAGTAAAGCAGGCAGATCTGGTTTTCAGGCAGATGGACGAGCGGATCCAGCGAGGCTCCCTTAAGGCCCGACTCGCCTTTGCCTGTTGGGCCCCTTTACCTCATGATCTTTGCCACAGGCAGGATTCCTCGTGCTGGCTCCCAGCATCAAACTTTCTGCTCACATACCTCTCTGGAAGAATTTTGAAAAATTTGCATCTTTCCTATATTTTTATGTTGCCACCTGTAATTTTTCAATGTACGTTTGCAGAGCATCATTTCCAGCATATTGCATGCAATTCATGATATTTTAAAATAAAGCTGTTAGCTCATTCTTTTAAAGTTACCCCAAAGAGCCTAAATCCCATAGTACTTTTTTTACCCAGCATTATTCATTTTAAATATATGTGACCTAGCTGTTCTTTAACAGGCAGAAATTTTACATTGTTCCTTCTTCTTGAACTAATGTTTTCATTTTCATATTTCCATTGCTCCCACAGACTATTTTATTGCATATTTTCATACTTGAAAAATTTGTATTGATGACTGTATCATTTTTTTACAATTATATATTTACATAATTTTGATTTCTGTTAACTCTAAGGTCCTAGTTTTGTCTCTGGATGGAGTTGTCACTAAAATTGTTAGCAGTACACAACTGACCAAACATGGCTATTACAAATTGATAACTATTTCTAGGCATAAAAATAAAATATATCTGTTAGCAAAATGAAAGGGGCTTTTTTCCCCAGTGGATTTGGGAATGAGTATTATAGAGTAATACTGAGTTTCACCCCAACTCTAATCATGAGTTTGATACTGTTCTTATAGATATAATTGCTGAAGCAGTTTGTTCACAGAAGTAAGTAGATGGGAGCTGAAGGGATTTGCTGTAGCCCTGTTACTCAGTTCCTTGAACTGCTTTCAACTATATGCCACAAACCATGTGATGATCCGTTCCTTAAAGTATTTTTTCTTCCTACTGGTCGGCAAATAACCCTTTATTGAATTATGTTCCTTTGCAGTTCTTAACTAGCTGGGCATTCCACCACACCACTATTGTCATTTATCTATGATGTCATGAGGATGACTGCCATCCACATCAGAGCCCACAGACCTGGCAGTCCTCAGGATCTCTTTAATGGTTCCAGAGTATTCTGTAGCTAAAGACTGGTATTGCATGTGCTGGGCAATGTAGATGACCTCATCAAAAGTGATGTTTCCTCTGTGCTTAATATTTTTCTGCTTCTGTCTGTCTTTTGGTTGCTCCTTAAAGGCTTTGATAATCAGGACAGACACAGAAGGTACCACCTCAATCTGGGCCTGTCTGTTCTGAACGATGGGTTTCACTGTAGTCCTCAGACCCTTCCAATCACCAGCTGCCTTTGCAATGTTATCAGCAACCTCCTTTGGAGACAGACCCAGGGGGCCGAGCTTGGGGGCCAGGACACATGTGGCACAGATTTCCCCACTGGTGCCCCTCAGGTATATAACTTTGTCCCTTTAGTATCTAACTTAGGCGACATGGCGAGGCAGCTGGTGTCAGATAAACGTGGACTGCAGAGGACTGAAGAAAACTGCACCTCAGCCGCCTTCAAGCTGAAACCTGAACTGAAGGCATTTAAAGTATCGTTAGCGCTCTAGGTGACACTGGCTCCTCAGTCATCATGGTTATTCCCTTTCTCAGCACTCACACAGGCTTCTGATTTCCCCTGTTTTGTGCAACTGAAGCCAACACACCACAGTATGATGTGGGATTTGTGAGAAGAAAGACTTTCTTATGTTAAATGGGAAAATGGAAATTGTTTAAAAAAAGGGGGGGTATGCAAAAGAGACTGAAAGCATATTTTCAGGCACATAGATTTTAGGAACGTATAGGAATGGAAGTTGAGGGACTTCCCTGGTGGTCCAATGGCTAAGAGACTCTGTGCTCCCAAGCAGGGGGTCTGGGTTCAGTTCCAGGTCAGGGAACTAGAATCTGCATCCCACAGACCGGGAGCAGCAGATAAATAAATAAATATTTTTTAAAAAAGAACTGAAAGTTAAGAATGTGGAATTGAGTCCCTTAAAACTACCCATGCTCTGTACTACTGGGGAGTCTTCATAAACATGGGCAGATATGGTTATTCTGGTTTGAAGATTTCTATTCACTAGTCAGCAGGGATTTGAACAAAAATGATTGGTGAACGAGAGGTTAAGGCAGTCCTAAATACTGGGTATGGCGTGGTGCTTAAGACAAGAGCTCTGTAAACCCTAACTGTGAAATTTCCTAGCAGGGTATTCTTGAGCAAATTAACCTCTGCTTTCTTAATTACTAATTTAGAAATAAAGGCAATAATGATACCTACCTCATAGGGTTGTATTGAGAATTCGAAGAATTAATATGTAAGCACTTAGAATACTGTTTGACAATAATAATTCAATAAATCATTGACATTCATGCTAGGAAATGATTATACATGACTAGAAATGAGTTTCATACGACTGAGTCTTAAATAAATTAAAATTCCATATATACTTTGCTCTTAGCAAAACTAATCATTTAATTTGTAAATTAAATGAAAAGTACAAGTATGAGGCAAAGCCAAGTTCCTTGCTCAGAATTTGCAGGCTTATGCTACCTCTTGAGAAAACAACAAAAATAAAAAGAAACAAAAGGTATATGAGGTATAAAGTTATTCTTTCTAGATCAAAGCATAGCCTATGTTAGGTAAAATTTATGATCTGCTTATTTTGAAGTGGCAAGAAAAGTGTTTGATGTGCTATTTCCCCATCTTTTATAACCACAGAAAGTCCCATTATTTCCACTTAGGATATCTTCCCCCACACATACACTACTACTAAATATACCATCCAAACTTCTGGTGCTTACAGGTTCAGGGGTTTTGCCTTGCTACTATAATTGGGGCTTCAGGAGATCATACTCAACAGTCTTTAATTGAAAATTAGAGATTTTTTTCAGTATTACTTTATTTCTCCTGTATTTCTAATTGTCCTCACCTCCACCCCATTCTAAATTTGAGTTTTATGTTTGATAGCATATACCATAAGTTATGAAAAAACACAACACAGAGCTTGAAAACCCTCATTTGAATAACAGTGACTTCAGGAACAGCTGCTAAGATAAAATAAATCCAAGAGAGCTCAGCAACCAGAACGCAATAGCTTTTCTTTTTAAAGGGACAGGCAGACTCACTCACTATTATAAACCTTAATCAGTTACTTTAAATCAATACTATATTTTAATTGATGTCTAAGTTTTTCAACTCTGAATTTTTATGGGGTGTTTTTTCCCATATACAGGGGATTCTTTTCCACTGTATTTCAATTTGAACAATTATTTGATGACATCATTGATAGAGGTTTATAAAGCAGAAAATAAAATCCACCAGGAATCAAGCTTTCAGATTTCTTCTTCACTGAGAATGTAGAAATGAAACAAAACAAAACGTTACCTAGTGAATAATAAAGAGATCATATGGAAATTTATTACTAAGACAAAATTGCATTGCCAGTTGCGGAATAAAAAGCTAAAAAATTGTTTTGTTGATTGCAACATCTCTGTTTTATGTACTGAGAGTCATATCACAGAAACTCTTCATTAAAATAGTACACAAAAGTCTGGATTTTAAATAAGGTTAAGTGAAGGGACTTCCCTGATTGTCCAGTGGTTAAGATGCCATACTTTGATTACACAGTGAGTGCATGGGTTCGATTTCTGTTGGGGAACTAGGATTCCCCACACCAAATGCTATGGCCGAAGAATAGAGAAAAAGGAAAAAAAAACCCCAATGAACTGAGCTTAGGAAGTAAGGATAAGTAGAACTCTCTTAAGAAAATCCAACATATTAAAATATAATCTTATAGACTGGATGAATAATAATGAGATTATTTTTCCTACAAAAGTGTCATTCATCATGCAAATAGATTTATTTTAATTTTAAATATCTAGCTTCACTAGTATATCTAGATTATGACTTGATTTCTAAATACATTATTTACATATGACTTTTGTTGGAATATATATATATATATAACATAAAGACTAGCCAGAAGACATTGAGCTGAAGCCTAAAATTTTCAGAATAGCAAATTATTTCATGAAAAGTTGTATTTATCAATGTGTCTTAATTTTTCTGACCTAGTTAAATCAGTAAAGAAAAAAATAAAATTTAGAAAAATGTTACTATCCAAGGTACACAGTTATAGTTCAAAGCAAAGACACAGTCCCACAATGTTCCTACTTCTTCTTTAATTACTTCATTCAGCCCTCTGTAAATAACTCCTATACTTCATTTTTCATTGATGTTTTTGCTCACTTGACTATTTCCACATGTGGTAGTTGAATATATTTGTACCAATAAAATGAAATATCACACCCTCAGATCATTTCATGGAAGTTCTTTTTTCAATGTATTGTATTTGGCTGCAATTATCAAACAACCTAACTAGAAGTGATGTAGACCATGAAGCATTTATTGTTTACTAAACAGAATGCCCAGAGGAAGAAAACTCCAGGTGGATTTGGGAGCTCAGTGATGTCAACATGGACCCAAGTGGGCTAGATAGTATTTTAGTGCAGGCAGTCAGACTCAAGTGTCAATGGATCATTCTGTCTTCCTGGGAAACTCTGAGTTCTTGTAGTGAAAGAAGAAGGCAGTTGTCAGTTGCTCAGTCATGTCCAACTATTTGCAGCACCATGGACTGTAGACCACCAGGCTCCTCTGTCCATGGGATTCTCCAGGCAAGAATACTGAAGTGGGTTGCCATTTCCTCTTCCAGGGGATCTTCCTGATCCAGGGATCAAACATGGGTGTCCTGCATTACAGGCAGATTCTTCACCAGCTGAGCCACCAGGGAAGCCCTCTTGTAGTGAGCAGGGACTTTAAATCTCTCAGTCTCTCACATGGTAATCATTTAATAAGTATTCATTAAACAGTTAAGGAAATTTTAAAATAAAAGCAGGAAAACTAAGACTATGTGAAAAAAAGGGTGCTTTGGTGTTGAATGATGTCACAACTATTCAAGTTAAGGCTGGATTTTTGTGCCATGTGGTTTTAAAATAGATTTCAGTATAACTAAAAAACATTTTGGGTCATTTATAGTCTTCCTACTTCCTTGGAGTCTCTTCTGTTGTCTTCTCAATGCTCGGTGTTTAAAATCTGCAAGTATACAAATGAGGATTGAGCCACATTGCTCTGTATGAGAAAGGTCTGGAGGTCACTGTGGTCAGCAAGGTAAGCTTTGTGGAGTGTTTCTGTGCTCCTATGTTCTGCATGTGCACCCACTGGAATTCCTAAGGGAAATACTTCTCTTTTGGAAATACAGTGTTTGAGAACTACTCTGGTTGATACTTGATTAGTTTTCTATGATAGCCCCTTATTAACTATTGGAGTGATTTATACAAAATCAAATTTTACATGACATATCAATTTTAGGACAAAGAGAAAGTTGAAAATCAGAGTTAGAGCTTCATAAAAATCACTAGGCTCAAAACCAAACAAACGAACAACAACAACAAAACCCTCAACAAATGAAAAAAAAAAATCCACTTTCAAAAGAAATGATAGAGCAAAACATTCAGCACACCAGACAAAAGTCTAAAGCACCAACAGCGAAATTCCTAGAAGATGATCAAGCATTTTGTCTGCTGTTCTGTTTGTGGTGGTGGGGCCGGATGGGGGTAGGGTAGTGACAAGCAGCAGGATGGGTAATGGATAGTTTTCTGAGAATCTTCACCTGGGTAGAGATAAGAAGAGGGAACTATAGGGGTCTGCTTTTTCTGCAAACTCAGCCAGCACTTTATAAATGGCATAGGACTCGTTTCAAGCTAAACTATTACTGGCCTAAATCCAATGGGATTGGCCAGAAATGAATCATCTTTGGAAATGCAGCATGATGCAGAG
The DNA here is from genome assembly GCA_006410735.1 of Raphicerus campestris. Taxonomy (NCBI): domain Eukaryota; kingdom Metazoa; phylum Chordata; class Mammalia; order Artiodactyla; family Bovidae; genus Raphicerus; species Raphicerus campestris. The sequence continues at coordinate 439,678 of SJYW01041080.1, read as the reverse complement.
ACTCACTCAGGAGCTAGAGGAGCCAAGCACAGCTAAGAGTGAGGCCACCTTTTAGACCAGGAAGCAGACCTAAAAATGGTCTGGTCTCTGCCTACTGTCAGGCTTGCAGAGTCAGACTGTCCCAAGGCCCTAGTCCCTTTCCTTCTCCTCCATGGAGAACTCCCTGGCCACTCCAGCCCACAGTGAGGAAGGACTCTGAAGTCTCAGGGCCTTTGGAATTTCTCCTATATTTTGTAGTTAATTACAAACAGCTTAAGTTGATCTTGTGAATCAAATGAGGTTATAGATATGGAAGTTCCTAGTACAGAATCTAGCGAGACTTTGTTTTTCCACTCTTATCAGCCCTTGAAAGACAGTTCTGGCCAGGGCATAGAAATAATGAAAGTGGGGGCGTTAAGGAGAGGTGACTCAGCCCTTCTTCTCATCTGTTATAGTAAATAGGCCTTGACAAACAATGTTCCTCACTAGACCCAGAAACTGTTGCTGCTATTGAAATAATCCAGATGGTACAAATTATACCAGAAAGCCTTTATAAGTTGGCCCATTATTATCCAGATTTGAAGATACATGTTATTAGAAGCAATGTGACCTGCATGCTTGCTGGGTTATTTGAAAAACTGATTTTTGAAAAAAAAAAAAANCTTATAGATATAATTGCTGAAGCAGTTTGTTCACAGAAGTAAGTAGATGGGAGCTGAAGGGATTTGCTGTAGCCCTGTTACTCAGTTCCTTGAACTGCTTTCAACTATATGCCACAAACCATGTGATGATCCGTTCCTTAAAGTATTTTTTCTTCCTACTGGTCGGCAAATAACCCTTTATTGAATTATGTTCCTTTGCAGTTCTTAACTAGCTGGGCATTCCACCACACCACTATTGTCATTTATCTATGATGTCATGAGGATGACTGCCATCCACATCAGAGCCCACAGACCTGGCAGTCCTCAGGATCTCTTTAATGGTTCCAGAGTATTCTGTAGCTAAAGACTGGTATTGCATGTGCTGGGCAATGTAGATGACCTCATCAAAAGTGATGTTTCCTCTGTGCTTAATATTTTTCTGCTTCTGTCTGTCTTTTGGTTGCTCCTTAAAGGCTTTGATAATCAGGACAGACACAGAAGGTACCACCTCAATCTGGGCCTGTCTGTTCTGAACGATGGGTTTCACTGTAGTCCTCAGACCCTTCCAATCACCAGCTGCCTTTGCAATGTTATCAGCAACCTCCTTTGGAGACAGACCCAGGGGGCCGAGCTTGGGGGCCAGGACACATGTGGCACAGATTTCCCCACTGGTGCCCCTCAGGTATATAACTTTGTCCCTTTAGTATCTAACTTAGGCGACATGGCGAGGCAGCTGGTGTCAGATAAACGTGGACTGCAGAGGACTGAAGAAAACTGCACCTCAGCCGCCTTCAAGCTGAAACCTGAACTGAAGGCATTTAAAGTATCGTTAGCGCTCTAGGTGACACTGGCTCCTCAGTCATCATGGTTATTCCCTTTCTCAGCACTCACACAGGCTTCTGATTTCCCCTGTTTTGTGCAACTGAAGCCAACACACCACAGTATGATGTGGGATTTGTGAGAAGAAAGACTTTCTTATGTTAAATGGGAAAATGGAAATTGTTTAAAAAAAGGGGGGGTATGCAAAAGAGACTGAAAGCATATTTTCAGGCACATAGATTTTAGGAACGTATAGGAATGGAAGTTGAGGGACTTCCCTGGTGGTCCAATGGCTAAGAGACTCTGTGCTCCCAAGCAGGGGGTCTGGGTTCAGTTCCAGGTCAGGGAACTAGAATCTGCATCCCACAGACCGGGAGCAGCAGATAAATAAATAAATATTTTTTAAAAAAGAACTGAAAGTTAAGAATGTGGAATTGAGTCCCTTAAAACTACCCATGCTCTGTACTACTGGGGAGTCTTCATAAACATGGGCAGATATGGTTATTCTGGTTTGAAGATTTCTATTCACTAGTCAGCAGGGATTTGAACAAAAATGATTGGTGAACGAGAGGTTAAGGCAGTCCTAAATACTGGGTATGGCGTGGTGCTTAAGACAAGAGCTCTGTAAACCCTAACTGTGAAATTTCCTAGCAGGGTATTCTTGAGCAAATTAACCTCTGCTTTCTTAATTACTAATTTAGAAATAAAGGCAATAATGATACCTACCTCATAGGGTTGTATTGAGAATTCGAAGAATTAATATGTAAGCACTTAGAATACTGTTTGACAATAATAATTCAATAAATCATTGACATTCATGCTAGGAAATGATTATACATGACTAGAAATGAGTTTCATACGACTGAGTCTTAAATAAATTAAAATTCCATATATACTTTGCTCTTAGCAAAACTAATCATTTAATTTGTAAATTAAATGAAAAGTACAAGTATGAGGCAAAGCCAAGTTCCTTGCTCAGAATTTGCAGGCTTATGCTACCTCTTGAGAAAACAACAAAAATAAAAAGAAACAAAAGGTATATGAGGTATAAAGTTATTCTTTCTAGATCAAAGCATAGCCTATGTTAGGTAAAATTTATGATCTGCTTATTTTGAAGTGGCAAGAAAAGTGTTTGATGTGCTATTTCCCCATCTTTTATAACCACAGAAAGTCCCATTATTTCCACTTAGGATATCTTCCCCCACACATACACTACTACTAAATATACCATCCAAACTTCTGGTGCTTACAGGTTCAGGGGTTTTGCCTTGCTACTATAATTGGGGCTTCAGGAGATCATACTCAACAGTCTTTAATTGAAAATTAGAGATTTTTTTCAGTATTACTTTATTTCTCCTGTATTTCTAATTGTCCTCACCTCCACCCCATTCTAAATTTGAGTTTTATGTTTGATAGCATATACCATAAGTTATGAAAAAACACAACATAGAGCTTGAAAACCCTCATTTGAATAACAGTGACTTCAGGAACAGCTGCTAAGATAAAATAAATCCAAGAGAGCTCAGCAACCAGAACGCAATAGCTTTTCTTTTTAAAGGGACAGGCAGACTCACTCACTATTATAAACCTTAATCAGTTACTTTAAATCAATACTATATTTTAATTGATGTCTAAGTTTTTCAACTCTGAATTTTTATGGGGTGTTTTTTCCCATATACAGGGGATTCTTTTCCACTGTATTTCAATTTGAACAATTATTTGATGACATCATTGATAGAGGTTTATAAAGCAGAAAATAAAATCCACCAGGAATCAAGCTTTCAGATTTCTTCTTCACTGAGAATGTAGAAATGAAACAAAACAAAACGTTACCTAGTGAATAATAAAGAGATCATATGGAAATTTATTACTAAGACAAAATTGCATTGCCAGTTGCGGAATAAAAAGCTAAAAAATTGTTTTGTTGATTGCAACATCTCTGTTTTCTGTACTGAGAGTCATATCACACAAACTCTTCATTAAAATAGTACACAAAAGTCTGGATTTTAAATAAGGTTAAGTGAAGGGACTTCCCTGATTGTCCAGTGGTTAAGATGCCATACTTTGATTACACAGTGAGTGCATGGGTTCGATTTCTGTTGGGGAACTAGGATTCCCCACACCAAATGCTATGGCCGAAGAATAGAGAAAAAGGAAAAAAAAACCCCAATGAACTGAGCTTAGGAAGTAAGGATAAGTAGAACTCTCTTAAGAAAATCCAACATATTAAAATATAATCTTATAGACTGGATGAATAATAATGAGATTATTTTTCCTACAAAAGTGTCATTCATCATGCAAATAGATTTATTTTAATTTAAAATATCTAGCTTCACTAGTATATCTAGATTATGACTTGATTTCTAAATACATTATTTACATATGACTTTTGTTGGAATATATATATATATATAACATAAAGACTAGCCAGAAGACATTGAGCTGAAGCCTAAAATTTTCAGAATAGCAAATTATTTCATGAAAAGTTGTATTTATCAATGTGTCTTAATTTTTCTGACCTAGTTAAATCAGTAAAGAAAAAAATAAAATTTAGAAAAATGTTACTATCCAAGGTACACAGTTATAGTTCAAAGCAAAGACACAGTCCCACAATGTTCCTACTTCTTCTTTAATTACTTCATTCAGCCCTCTGTAAATAACTCCTATACTTCATTTTTCATTGATGTTTTTGCTCACTTGACTATTTCCACATGTGGTAGTTGAATATATTTGTACCAATAAAATGAAATATCACACCCTCAGATCATTTCATGGAAGTTCTTTTTTCAATGTATTGTATTTGGCTGCAATTATCAAACAACCTAACTAGAAGTGATGTAGACCATGAAGCATTTATTGTTTACTAAACAGAATGCCCAGAGGAAGAAAACTCCAGGTGGATTTGGGAGCTCAGTGATGTCAACATGGACCCAAGTGGGCTAGATAGTATTTTAGTGCAGGCAGTCAGACTCAAGTGTCAATGGATCATTCTGTCTTCCTGGGAAACTCTGAGTTCTTGTAGTGAAAGAAGAAGGCAGTTGTCAGTTGCTCAGTCATGTCCAACTATTTGCAGCACCATGGACTGTAGACCACCAGGCTCCTCTGTCCATGGGATTCTCCAGGCAAGAATACTGAAGTGGGTTGCCATTTCCTCTTCCAGGGGATCTTCCTGATCCAGGGATCAAACATGGGTGTCCTGCATTACAGGCAGATTCTTCACCAGCTGAGCCACCAGGGAAGCCCTCTTGTAGTGAGCAGGGACTTTAAATCTCTCAGTCTCTCACATGGTAATCATTTAATAAGTATTCATTAAACAGTTAAGGAAATTTTAAAATAAAAGCAGGAAAACTAAGACTATGTGAAAAAAAGGGTGCTTTGGTGTTGAATGATGTCACAACTATTCAAGTTAAGGCTGGATTTTTGTGCCATGTGGTTTTAAAATAGATTTCAGTATAACTAAAAAACATTTTGGGTCATTTATAGTCTTCCTACTTCCTTGGAGTCTCTTCTGTTGTCTTCTCAATGCTCGGTGTTTAAAATCTGCAAGTATACAAATGAGGATTGAGCCACATTGCTCTGTATGAGAAAGGTCTGGAGGTCACTGTGGTCAGCAAGGTAAGCTTTGTGGAGTGTTTCTGTGCTCCTATGTTCTGCATGTGCACCCACTGGAATTCCTAAGGGAAATACTTCTCTTTTGGAAATACAGTGTTTGAGAACTACTCTGGTTGATACTTGATTAGTTTTCTATGATAGCCCCTTATTAACTATTGGAGTGATTTATACAAAATCAAATTTTACATGACATATCAATTTTAGGACAAAGAGAAAGTTGAAAATCAGAGTTAGAGCTTCATAAAAATCACTAGGCTCAAAACCAAACAAACGAACAACAACAACAAAACCCTCAACAAATGAAAAAAAAAAATCCACTTTCAAAAGAAATGATAGAGCAAAACATTCAGCACACCAGACAAAAGTCTAAAGCACCAACAGCGAAATTCCTAGAAGATGATCAAGCATTTTGTCTGCTGTTCTGTTTGTGGTGGTGGGGCCGGATGGGGGTAGGGTAGTGACAAGCAGCAGGATGGGTAATGGATAGTTTTCTGAGAATCTTCACCTGGGTAGAGATAAGAAGAGGGAACTATAGGGGTCTGCTTTTTCTGCAAACTCAGCCAGCACTTTATAAATGGCATAGGACTCGTTTCAAGCTAAACTATTACTGGCCTAAATCCAATGGGATTGGCCAGAAATGAATCATCTTTGGAAATGCAGCATGATGCAGAGACTCACTCAGGAGCTAGAGGAGCCAAGCACAGCTAAGAGTGAGGCCACCTTTTAGACCAGGAAGCAGACCTAAAAATGGTCTGGTCTCTGCCTACTGTCAGGCTTGCAGAGTCAGACTGTCCCAAGGCCCTAGTCCCTTTCCTTCTCCTCCATGGAGAACTCCCTGGCCACTCCAGCCCACAGTGAGGAAGGACTCTGAAGTCTCAGGGCCTTTGGAATTTCTCCTATATTTTGTAGTTAATTACAAACAGCTTAAGTTGATCTTGTGAATCAAATGAGGTTATAGATATGGAAGTTCCTAGTACAGAATCTAGCGAGACTTTGTTTTTCCACTCTTATCAGCCCTTGAAAGACAGTTCTGGCCAGGGCATAGAAATAATGAAAGTGGGGGCGTTAAGGAGAGGTGACTCAGCCCTTCTTCTCATCTGTTATAGTAAATAGGCCTTGACAAACAATGTTCCTCACTAGACCCAGAAACTGTTGCTGCTATTGAAATAATCCAGATGGTACAAATTATACCAGAAAGCCTTTATAAGTTGGCCCATTATTATCCAGATTTGAAGATACATGTTATTAGAAGCAATGTGACCTGCATGCTTGCTGGGTTATTTGAAAAACTGATTTTTGAAAAAAAAAAAAAGTAAATATGGAGTCAATTATTAATTTATTACATGTGTTAAAAATCAGAGCCTGTTTATTTCAGCAAAATTAAAATACTTTAAAATTGTAATAATACATACTTATAAAAATTTATATATCACAGGAGTTAATACAACGTAAAGCAATTTCAATTTTAACAGTATGGTTAGCAACCGTCCAGTGGAGGCATGAAGAGGTTGGGGCTACAGAGGCAAATATGATCAACAAGGTCCCTGCCTTCACGGGGTTTACATTCTAGTGGGAGGAAACAGACAGTCATTAAGCAAATAAGTAGACAAACCAGACATGGGATATATGGAAGTGGGATCTCAATGATGGAAAAAAAAAAGTCCCAGTGTTGAACTCTTGTTGGAAGAACCTTCCAGCAGACTGAACTGCAGGTTCAAAGGGCCAGACAAGAAAAAAGGGGGCCGCTGCATACAGTATATCACTTTAGTATACCAAAGTGAGCATTCCAAGAGGAGTATAGGGGTCAGATCATGCGAGATCTGGGTAGGAAGGCCAATTTCATCTAAACACTATGAAAGGCCATGAAAGATTCTTAACTGAAGGAGAGGGCAGCAGGGAGAATCTGATCTTCAGTTCTGAAAATAAAAAAAGGGGGCAAGAATGGAAGTCTGCAGACCAGACATGTTGGAAGAAATTCACTCACACATACACTGAAACATATAGAGCTTAAAATATATGTACACTCTTCCTGCAACTTGCTACTAGTGTTATTTTTAGAACTCCTCTTTGAAATTATGTTCACAGTCACTTTACTGTCTTAGAAAATCAAACACATTTTGTTTTTTGACCTTTCCCTATCCACCCAAATGCAGTAACTTAGTTGGAAAACACAGGTTTTGGCATTTTTAACATGACTCCAGAAGGTGTTCATCAGATTTGGCTCTGAATAACTTTTGGACCATTCCAAAAATCAGATTTATTCTCAAAGAAAGAATTCTTTTCAAAAATTCCGTGTCTACAAATGTGATACTTTTAAGCAGCAGCATAGGAACATGTATATACTTGGCCAAGGTGGTTTATTTGGAATGAAAAAAATCCATTTAAAGTTATATTTATTCACCGATAATTACTGAGTACTAATCACTAAGTACCAGGCACTGGGCATACATCAGTGAGGGCTTCCCAGGTGGCTCAGTGGTAGTAAAGAATCCTCCTGCCAATGCAGGAGGTGAGACTCACGTTCGATCCCTGGGTCGGGAAGATCCTCTGGAAAAGGAAATGGCAACCCACTCCAGTAGTCTTGCCTAGAAAATTCCAGGGACAGACGAACCTGGTGAGCTATAGTTCACGGGGTCACAAAGAGTTGGACGCGACTGAGCACACACACAGCAGTGAACAATGAGACAAAATCTGTCCCTGCTGGGCTTACATTCTAGAAAAGGGAGATATACCAAACAAACAACAAATAAAACTAAGTGAAGTCTGTATTATGGTTGAAGATTATATAAGAGCAAGGTAAGAAAGCTTTAGGAAGCTGTGGGGGGCGGGGTTCCAATTTTAAATAATGTTGTTAGCTTGGGCCTCACAAAGAAGGTGACTTTGGTTAGATTTGGAAGGGCAGAGATAAGTAATATAGATGTTAAGGAGAAGAAACTTCAAACTGACGTGCAAAGGTTCTGAGGTAGGAAAGTCCCGGCAAGGATGAGGAGCACTGGGGTGGCTAATGGTTGAGTAAGGGAGAGAGTTGTAGGCTACAAGGTCAGAGAGATAAGGAGATGGAGAAAGTGATAAGAAACTTGTAGCCATGGAAAGAAATTTGACTTTAACACTGACTGAAGGGAAGCAAAGCAGAAAAGTGGCATGACACATTTTTCTGACCACTGTGATACAGACTACAAGGAGCAAGGATGGAAGTTTTTATGTTTTTTGGAAAACAACATCACTTGATAATCAATCTCCTAATTTTGCCAGGAAAGGGGAAAGTAACCATAAACACTAAGAAACATTCCAGATCATGTCTTTCCCTTGTTTCCTTTAGAGCAAAGTCCTTTTAGGCCCAATTCCTTTGTCCCTGGGCCCAAAGTGTCCTTAGACCATTTTTAGGCCGCAGCCAAGTTCCTTAATCTTTATCCTGACTAAAGGATAGCCAGGATCTTAGCTGCAAGAAACTGCATCCCATGATCGCTCAATAGCTTCAGTCATGTCTGATTCTTTGTGACCCTATGGGCTGTAACCCACTAGGCTCCTCTGTCCATGGGATTCTCCAGGCAAGGATACTGGAGTGGGTTGCCATGCCTTCCTCCAGATCTTCCCAATCCAAGGATCGAACCTGTATTTCCTGTGTCTCCTGCATTGCAGAGATTCTTTACCTCTGAGCCACTGGAGAAGCCCCAAGGAACTGCATACCTGACCCCAAATGGCTTAGGCATCAGGCCACTTACTATGTCATACGTGAGTAGTCATGAGGTATGCAGAGCCAGGGTATGTTAACTTAGCCACTTAGTGACCTTTTGGTTCTAGGTTACCATTCCTATATTTTCTTTGCTCATTGTTCCAGGATATGCCACCATAGGTTGAAACATATCTTGCTAACTGGAAGATAGCCAAGGCAAGAAGTAAGGAAAAAACTTCTTAGGGGTCCTCAGAAATAAAACCCTCCCCCCTTGGAGTCCCTTTCCTCCACCTTCCCATTACGTTCACACCAGACGCTTAGTTCCTAAAATAGTCACTGGCAAAGGGGGACAGAGAAGCAAGACCTGTCTAGACTGGTGGCTTGCAGAGCATTAATCTGAGGAAGGGGAGAGGGTGTTAAGAGCTGATCCCCAAGACTCTTTCAGGGAGTCTGCAAGGTCAAAACTGTTTTGTTCTAATACTAAAATGTTATTTGCCTTTTTTGTTTTAAACTGCTATTCTGAAGGTACAATGGAGTTTTCCAGGGGCCAC
>SJYW01041080.1:407380-426979 GCA_006410735.1 Raphicerus campestris | reverse complement strand
AAAAAAAAAAATCCACTTTCAAAAGAAATGATAGAGCAAAACATTCAGCACACCAGACAAAAATCTAAAGCACCAACAGTGAAATTCCTAGAAGATGATCAAGCATTTTGTCTGCTGTTCTGTTTGTGGTGGTGGGGCCGGATGGGGGTAGGGTAGTGACAAGCAGCAGGATGGGTAATGGATAGTTTTCTGAGAATCTTCACCTGGGTAGAGATGAGAAGAGGGAACTATAGGGGTCTGCTTTTTCTGCAAACTCAGCCAGCACTTTATAAATGGCATAGGACTCGTTTCAAGCTAAACTATTACTGGCCTAAATCCAATGGGATTGGCCAGAAATGAATCATCTTTGGAAATGCAGCATGATGCAGAGACTCACTCAGGAGCTAGAGGAGCCAAGCACAGCTAAGAGTGAGGCCACCTTTTAGACCAGGAAGCAGACCTAAAAATGGTCTGGTCTCTGCCTACTGTCAGGCTTGCAGAGTCAGACTGTCCCAAGGCCCTAGTCCCTTTCCTTCTCCTCCATGGAGAACTCCCTGGCCACTCCAGCCCACAGTGAGGAAGGACTCTGAAGTCTCAGGGCCTTTGGAATTTCTCCTATATTTTGTAGTTAATTACAAACAGCTTAAGTTGATCTTGTGAATCAAATGAGGTTATAGATATGGAAGTTCCTAGTACAGAATCTAGCGAGACTTTGTTTTTCCACTCTTATCAGCCCTTGAAAGACAGTTCTGGCCAGGGCATAGAAATAATGAAAGTGGGGGCGTTAAGGAGAGGTGACTCAGCCCTTCTTCTCATCTGTTATAGTAAATAGGCCTTGACAAACAATGTTCCTCACTAGACCCAGAAACTGTTGCTGCTATTGAAATAATCCAGATGGTACAAATTATACCAGAAAGCCTTTATAAGTTGGCCCATTATTATCCAGATTTGAAGATACATGTTATTAGAAGCAATGTGACCTGCATGCTTGCTGGGTTATTTGAAAAACTGATTTTTGAAAAAAAAAAAAAAGTAAATATGGAGTCAATTATTAATTTAATACATGTGTTAAAAATCAGAGCCTGTTTATTTCAGCAAAATTAAAATACTTTAAAATTGTAATAATACATACTTATAAAAATTTATATATCACAGGAGTTAATACAACGTAAAGCAATTTCACTTTTAACAGTATGGTTAGCAACCGTCCAGTGGAGGCATGAAGAGGTTGGGGCTACAGAGGCAAATATGATCAACAAGGTCCCTGCCTTCACGGGGTTTACATTCTAGTGGGAGGAAACAGTCATTAAGCAAATAAGTAGACAAACCAGACATGGGATATATGGAAGTGGGATCTCAATGATGGAAAAAAAAAAGTCCCAGTGTTGAACTCTTGTTGGAAGAACCTTCCAGCAGACTGAACTGCAGGTTCAAAGGGCCAGACAAGAAAAAAGGGGGCCGCTGCATACAGTATATCACTTTAGTATACCAAAGTGAGCATTCCAAGAGGAGTATAGGGGTCAGATCATGCGAGATCTGGGTAGGAAGGCCAATTTCATCTAAACACTATGAAAGGCCATGAAAGATTCTTAACTGAAGGAGAGGGCAGCAGGGAGAATCTGATCTTCAGTTCTGAAAAAAAAAAAGGGGGCAAGAATGGAAGTCTGCAGACCAGACATGTTGGAAGAAATTCACTCACACATACACTGAAACATATAGAGCTTAAAATATATGTACACTCTTCCTGCAACTTGCTACTAGTGTTATTTTTAGAACTCCTCTTTGAAATTATGTTCACAGTCACTTTACTGTCTTAGAAAATCAAACACATTTTGTTTTTTGACCTTTCCCTATCCACCCAAATGCAGTAACTTAGTTGGAAAACACAGGTTTTGGCATTTTTAACATGACTCCAGAAGGTGTTCATCAGATTTGGCTCTGAATAACTTTTGGACCATTCCAAAAATCAGATTTATTCTCAAAGAAAGAATTCTTTTCAAAAATTCCGTGTCTACAAATGTGATACTTTTAAGCAGCAGCATAGGAACATGTATATACTTGGCCAAGGTGGTTTATTTGGAATGAAAAAAATCCATTTAAAGTTATATTTATTCACCGATAATTACTGAGTACTAATCACTAAGTACCAGGCACTGGGCATACATCAGTGAGGGCTTCCCAGGTGGCTCAGTGGTAGTAAAGAATCCTCCTGCCAATGCAGGAGGTGAGACTCACGTTCGATCCCTGGGTCGGGAAGATCCTCTGGAAAAGGAAATGGCAACCCACTCCAGTAGTCTTGCCTAGAAAATTCCAGGGACAGAGGAACCTGGTGAGCTATAGTTCATGGGGTCACAAAGAGTTGGACGCGACTGAGCACACACACAGCAGTGAACAATGAGACAAAATCTGTCCCTGCTGGGCTTACATTCTAGTAAAGGGAGATGTACCAAACAAACAACAAATAAAACTAAGTGAACTCTGCATTATGGTTGAAGATTATATAAGAGCAAGGTAAGAGAGCTTTAGGAAGCTGTGAGGGGGTTCCAATCTTAAATAATGTTGTTAGCTTGGGCCTCACAAAGAAGGTGACTTTGGTTAGATTTGAAAGGGCAGAGATAAGTAATACAGATGTTAAGGAGAAGAAACTTCAAACTGATGTGCAAAGGTTCTGAGGTAGGAAAGTCCCGGCAAGGATGAGGAGCACTGGGGTGGCTAATGGTTGAGTAAGGGAGAGAGTTGTAGGCTACAAGGTCAGAGAGATAAGGAGATGGAGAAAGTGATAAGAAACTTGTAGCCATGGAAAGAAATTTGACTTTAACACTGACTGAAGGGAAGCAAAGCAGAAAAGTGGCATGACACATTTTTCTGACCACTGTGATACAGACTACAAGGAGCAAGGATGGAAGTTTTTATGTTTTTTGGAAAACAACATCACTTGATAATCAATCTCCTAATTTTGCCAGGAAAGGGGAAAGTAACCATAAACACTAAGAAACATTCCAGATCATGTCTTTCCCTTGTTTCCTTTAGAGCAAAGTCCTTTTAGGCCCAATTCCTTTGTCCCTGGGCCCAAAGTGTCCTTAGACCATTTTTAGGCCGCAGCCAAGTTCCTTAATCTTTATCCTGACTAAAGGATAGCCAGGATCTTAGCTGCAAGAAACTGCATCCCATGATCGCTCAATAGCTTCAGTCATGTCTGATTCTTTGTGACCCTATGGGCTGTAACCCACTAGGCTCCTCTGTCCATGGGATTCTCCAGGCAAGGATACTGGAGTGGGTTGCCATGCCTTCCTCCAGATCTTCCCAATCCAAGGATCGAACCTGTATTTCCTATGTCTCCTGCATTGCAGAGATTCTTTACCTCTGAGCCACTGGAGAAGCCCCAAGGAACTGCATACCTGACCCAAAATGGCTTAGGCATCAGGCCACTTACTATGTCATACGTGAGTAGTCATGAGGTATGCAGAGCCAGGGTATGTTAACTTAGCCACTTAGTGACCTTTTGGTTCTAGGTTACCATTCCTATATTTTCTTTGCTCATTGTTCCAGGATATGCCACCATAGGTTGAAACATATCTTGCTAACTGGAAGATAGCCAAGGCAAGAAGTAAGGAAAAAACTTCTTAGGGGTCCTCAGAAATAAAACCCTCCCCCCTTGGAGTCCCTTTCCTCCACCTTCCCATTACGTTCACACCAGACGCTTAGTTCCTAAAATAGTCACTGGCAAAGGGGGACAGAGAAGCAAGACCTGTCTAGACTGGTGGCTTGCAGAGCATTAATCTGAGGAAGGGGAGAGGGTGTTAAGAGCTGATCCCCAAGACTCTTTCAGGGAGTCTGCAAGGTCAAAACTGTTTTGTTCTAATACTAAAATGTTATTTGCCTTTTTTGTTTTAAACTGCTATTCTGAAGGTACAATGGAGTTTTCCAGGGGCCACCTGAAATAGTGCAACAGATTGAATGCAGCAGATGTGAAACTCCAATTTTCTTCCATTAGGTTGGATATTACAGATATTTGCAAATTTTTAAAGTAACATCACTCTTGCTACTTGCAAGAAACGCCGGGGGAAGAAAAAGCCACCTCTAAGGAACGTTAATGGAAACCTTTATTGGGCGGTCGCTCTAGGGCAGAACTCCCGGGGGGAGCGAGCAGGGGAAGGGAGTCTGCGAGGAATGGAGGCGAGCACGCGGGTTTTATAGCTTGGGCTGGCGTTTAAGCCAGGTCCTCCCATATGAGGAAGGAAGCGCGGGCTGATTGGCGTCTAAGGGCTCCGAGTCGGCACTTGATTAGGCCAGGCCATGGGGTTGGTTCCCGGAAGTTTGACCCGCTTCTGGTTCCTGTTTGGACGGTGGCCTTTTACGACCCTTTTCTGGGGCTTTTTGTCATGACATGCCCGAACATGCCCGACCTCTCACTACCATTTTAGGGGGAAACATGGTTATTTGTCATTAAACTGTGCTATTTATGTTAAGATGTAATTATTTTTTAGATAAATATTTTTAAAATTTTCAGTTTTTAGTATAGTAAATATTAATACATATAGCCCACATAAACAAAAGCTTTGGGGGCCCAATAACTTTTAGGAATGGAAAGTGGGTCTCTAGAGCAAGACAGTAAAGCACTGGTTTAATTTAACAGGTCTGATTCACCCTTGGGGCCTGAGGCAGAGCCGGAACTTTTCCTAACTCACCTCCTCCTGACCCAGCGGGGTGCCACTGCCTTCTCCTCCTCCTGACCCAAGCCTTCTTAAAAATCCTACTCTCTAAATTGTTAGGCCACAAAAAGAAGTCGCAGACGCAGCTTATTGAATTAACCGATCTCCAGGCTTCTAGCTAACCGGAGAGTAAACTCTTGCTTTTTGACAGTGAGGCAATTAAATGGTAAAAATGAAGCTGGAAGTGTTACTTCAAACATCACACGAACCTGCTTAAGATGGGAAGGGGTGTGGGGTTTTGAGGGGTGGACAGTTGAAATTTCAGAACTCTTCTCGGGAGCAGGGGTAACCCCACTCTAGTCGCATCAGTTGTCTGGGTTAGCGATTAATTATTGGTAATAATTGGCCTACCTTACCACCAGCCTGCACTGGGGCGTCTCTCTTTATAAGGAGGGCCTGTCATTCACCTATGCTTACCCGCGTCAGTCCTGGCCTCCCAATAGATTAGGCCAAAAGCAACAGGAGGGTTACCTTGGATTCTGAAGTTGTCGCCATGGCATGTTCATTTTCTCGCCTTGATCTTTCATCCAGGATTGGGGCTGGATATACGTGTGTGAACTGGAAGAAGGCACTCCTTTCTCCCTTGTTCTTTAGTTTTAACAATTCTTGTCCTTCTTTCATAGTATTTTGGTTTCAAAGTGCTCTCAGGATCCTCCTTAAAATACCAAACCTGTTTTTACTCTGAGTAAATTTCTTGGCTTCACTTAAAAAAAATCTATCCAAGTACATCTTTGTTTTATAACTCATGTGCCCGCGATTTCTCCATCTGATCTCCTTCCTTTTTCTGGCGTCTCATCTCCGCTGGAGAATTTTAGGAGGCCATGGAACACGAGAGGAGCCGCCATGACCCTGGCTAAGGGGCGGGCATATATTTTCTTTGCGCATATTTTGATCAGTGGGTGTGGGGCAGTTTTGCATAAACTTATAATTCACGAATGCCTTTTCTTAGACTTCCCGCTGTCTTTCGGCTAGGTCCAATTCTTGCCCTAAATTTACAGGAACTTTTCTCCTTGGCATTCTCGACTCCCAGCGCTTGAACCTCCCTTCCCCTGGGCCTGACCTAGTTCTGGGTGCCGGCTGTTTGGTTTATTTCCCCACTTTTTCAAGCCCACAGAGCTTTACTGGGCGCTTCACTTGGGTGGGTGCTGGGGTTCACAGGGGCCCGGGACGTGTGCTTTGAAGCAGCCACGACCCCGCCACCAGCCCTCAGCCCCATGAAGCCCGGGGNGGGGTCACAAAGAGTTGGACGCGACTGAGCACACACACAGCAGTGAACAATGAGACAAAATCTGTCCCTGCTGGGCTTACATTCTAGTAAAGGGAGATGTACCAAACAAACAACAAATAAAACTAAGTGAACTCTGCATTATGGTTGAAGATTATATAAGAGCAAGGTAAGAGAGCTTTAGGAAGCTGTGAGGGGGTTCCAATCTTAAATAATGTTGTTAGCTTGGGCCTCACAAAGAAGGTGACTTTGGTTAGATTTGAAAGGGCAGAGATAAGTAATACAGATGTTAAGGAGAAGAAACTTCAAACTGATGTGCAAAGGTTCTGAGGTAGGAAAGTCCCGGCAAGGATGAGGAGCACTGGGGTGGCTAATGGTTGAGTAAGGGAGAGAGTTGTAGGCTACAAGGTCAGAGAGATAAGGAGATGGAGAAAGTGATAAGAAACTTGTAGCCATGGAAAGAAATTTGACTTTAACACTGACTGAAGGGAAGCAAAGCAGAAAAGTGGCATGACACATTTTTCTGACCACTGTGATACAGACTACAAGGAGCAAGGATGGAAGTTTTTATGTTTTTTGGAAAACAACATCACTTGATAATCAATCTCCTAATTTTGCCAGGAAAGGGGAAAGTAACCATAAACACTAAGAAACATTCCAGATCATGTCTTTCCCTTGTTTCCTTTAGAGCAAAGTCCTTTTAGGCCCAATTCCTTTGTCCCTGGGCCCAAAGTGTCCTTAGACCATTTTTAGGCCGCAGCCAAGTTCCTTAATCTTTATCCTGACTAAAGGATAGCCAGGATCTTAGCTGCAAGAAACTGCATCCCATGATCGCTCAATAGCTTCAGTCATGTCTGATTCTTTGTGACCCTATGGGCTGTAACCCACTAGGCTCCTCTGTCCATGGGATTCTCCAGGCAAGGATACCGGAGTGGGTTGCCATGCCTTCCTCCAGATCTTCCCAATCCAAGGATCGAACCTGTATTTCCTGTGTCTCCTGCATTGCAGAGATTCTTTACCTCTGAGCCACTGGAGAAGCCCCAAGGAACTGCATACCTGACCCAAAATGGCTTAGGCATCAGGCCACTTACTATGTCATACGTGAGTAGTCATGAGGTATGCAGAGCCAGGGTAGGTTAACTTAGCCACTTAGTGACCTTTTGGTTCTAGGTTACCATTCCTATATTTTCTTTGCTCATTGTTCCAGGATATGCCACCATAGGTTGAAACATATCTTGCTAACTGGAAGATGGCCAAGGCAAGAAGTAAGGAAAAAACTTCTTAGGGGTCCTCAGAAATAAAACCCTCCCCCCTTGGGGTCCCTTTCCTCCACCTTCCCATTACGTTCACACCAGACGCTTAGTTCCTAAAACAGTCACTGGCAAAGGGGGACAGAGAAGCAAGACCTGTCTAGACTGGTGGCTTGCAGAGCATTAATCTGAGGAAGGGGAGAGGGTGTTAAGAGCTGATCCCCAAGACTCTTTCAGGGAGTCTGCAAGGTCAAAACTGTTTTGTTCTAATACTAAAATGTTATTTGCCTTTTTTGTTTTAAACTGCCATTCTGAAGGTACAATGGAGTTTTCCAGGGGCCACCTGAAATAGTGCAACAGACTGAATGCAGCAGATGTGAAACTCCAATTTTCTTCCATTAGGTTGGATATTACAGATATTTGCAAATTTTTAAAGTAACATCACTCTTGCTACTTGTAAGAAACGCCGCGGGAAGAAAAAGCCACCTCTAAGGAACGTCGATGGAAACCTTTATTGGGCGGTCGCTCAAGGGCAGAACTCCCGGGGGGAGCGAGCAGGGGAAGGGAGTCTGCGAGGAATGGAGGCGAGCACGCGGGTTTTATAGCTTGGGCTGGCGTTTAAGCCAGGTCCTCCCATATGAGGAAGGAAGCGCGGGCTGATTGGCGTCTAAGGGCTCCGAGTCGGCACTTGATTAGGCCAGGCCATGGGGTTGGTTCCCGGAAGTTTGACCCGCTTCTGGTTCCTGTTTGGACGGTGGCCTTTTACGACCCTTTTCTGGGGCTTTTTGTCACAACATGCCCGAACATGCCCGACCTCTCACTACCATTTTAGGGGGAAACATGGTTATTTGTCATTAAACTGTGCTATTTATGTTAAGATGTAATTATTTTTTAGATAAATATTTTTAAAATTCTCAGTTTTAATTTTAGTATAGTAAATATTAATACATATAGCCCACATAAACAAAAGCTTTTGGGGCCCAATAACTTTTAGGAATGGAAAGTGGGTCTCTAGAGCAAGACAGTAAAGCACTGGTTTAATTTAACAGGTCTGATTCACCCTTGGGGCCTGAGGCAGAGCCGGAACTTTTCCTAACTCACCTCCTCCTGACTAAGCGGGGTGCCACTGCCTTCTCCTCCTCCTGACCCAAGCCTTCTTAAAAATCCTACTCTCTAAATTGTTAGGCCACAAAAAGAAGTCGCAGACGCAGCTTATTGAATTAACCGATCTCCAGGCTTCTAGCTAATCGGAGAGTAAACTCTTGCTTTTTGACAGTGAGGCAATTAAATGGTAAAAATGAAGCTGGAAGTGTTACTTCAAAGACAAACATCACACGAACCTGCTTAAGATGGGAAGGGGTGTGGGGTTTTGAGGGGTGGACAGTTGAAATTTCAGAACTCTTCTCGGGAGCAGGGGTAACCCCACTCTAGTCGCATCAGTTGTCTGGGTTAGCGATTAATTATTGGTAATAATTGGCCTACCTTACCACCAGCCTGCACTGGGGCGTCTCTCTTTATAAGGAGGGCCTGTCATTCACCTATGCTTACCCGCGTCAGTCCTGGCCTCCCAATAGATTAGGCCAAAAGCAACAGGAGGGTTACCTTGGATTCTGAAGTTGTCGCCATGGCATGTTCATTTTCTCGCCTTGATCTTTCATCCAGGATTGGGGCTGGATATACGTGTGTGAACTGGAAGAAGGCACTCCTTTCTCCCTTGTTCTTTAGTTTTAACAATTCTTGTCCTTCTTTCATAGTATTTTGGTTTCAAAGTGCTCTCAGGATCCTCCTTAAAATACCAAACCTGTTTTTACTCTGAGTAAATTTCTTGGCTTCACTTAAAAAAAATCTATCCAAGTACATCTTTGTTTTATAACTCATGTGCCCGCGATTTCTCCATCTGATCTCCTTCCTTTTTCTGGCGTCTCATCTCCGCTGGAGAATTTTAGGAGGCCATGGAACACGAGAGGAGCCGCCATGACCCTGGCTAAGGGGCGGGCATATATTTTCTTTGCGCATATTTTGATCAGTGGGTGTGGGGCAGTTTTGCATAAACTTATAATTCACGAATGCCTTTTCTTAGACTTCCCGCTGTCTTTCGGCTAGGTCCAATTCTTGCCCTAAATTTACAGGAACTTTTCTCCTTGGCATCCTCGACTCCCAGCGCTTGAACCTCCCTTCCCCTGGGCCTGACCTAGTTCTGGGTGCCGGCTGTTTGGTTTATTTCCCCACTTTTTCAAGCCCACAGAGCTTTACTGGGCGCTTCACTTGGGTGGGTGCTGGGGTTCACAGGAGCCCGGGACGTGTGCTTTGAAGCAGCCACGACCCCGCCACCAGCCCTCAGCCCCATGAAGCCCGGGGCCCCGAGCTCCGCGGGCGTGAGGCGGGGGTGGAGAGCAGGACCCAGCAGGGTGAATCACAGGGCGTAACAGGTGCCGAGAGCCGCAGCTGCGACCGCATCCCGCTCGGGCTCTAGGGATGAGGTTTTCTTTTTCTCCGGGTTTTTTTGGAGGTGCCACCGGACCAATGCAGGCCGCCGTTGTTCATCGCCTAGCAACTGGCGGAGCCAATGGGAAGCGGCTAGGCCTTGCGAACCTGCGGGGCAGGGGAGGTGGCCGCGAGGGGTGGGGCGGAGCCGGGCCGGGGGCGGGGAAGGCGGGAGCCGGAGGTGGAGGCGGGGCCGTCGGCCCGGGCTCAGCGTGCAGCCGAGCCTGTGCGGGCCCTCGGGGCTGCGCGAGCAGGTCTAGGACTCCGAGCGGTGCTTCCCCGCCACAGCCGGGGGCCGTGAAGGTGAGAGCCTCACCCGGGGCCGGGATTGTGACGCGCCCGCCTGGGGAGGGGCGACGGCGCCTGCGGGGACTGGGGCAGGCGGGCGGGGTGCGGGCGCCGGCCGGGGTCGGGAGGGCGGGCGCGGAGGTGAGCGCCGGCACCTGGAGCGGCGCCCCGCTTCTCTGCGGGAGGCTCGGCGCGGCCGTTGGGGCCGTTGGAGGAGGCGGGCGAGCGTTGACCCCCCGGCGGCGCCTGGAGGAGGAGGTGGGAGGTAGGTGCCGACGCGGGGACCGCTCCCGCTGATCGTCGCAGAGCAGAGCCCCAAACCCTCTCCGGGATGGAGAGAGGGTGGCGCCTGGCGCGGGATGACGAGCGACGCGGGGACGTGGGGGAGGAGGGGATGGCCAGTTTGGGGCTGCGGTGTCCGCCGAGCAGAAGCTGCGGGGCTCGCGGACTTCGAGGTTGTTAGCTCGAGCCACTGGGGCCAGTCGTTAGAAGGAGTGGTCGGTGGCCGCTGTAGGGGAAGAGAACCCCCCTACCGTTCTGGTTAAAACACTAGGGCAACAACTTACATCATCTCAAGGCAGGCGTGTGTGAAGATGTTTTGGTGTAGAATTCTGTAGTAAAGTACAGTAGATTGAAGTGTGAGCTTCCTGCTCTTTTTCGAGCCTGTGCTAATCGCCCAGTTATGCAAGTCACTTGGGCTAGGAAATTTCATCTGCTAAGTAATTTGTTCTCAGCACGTATAACGTGGGAATCTTTAGTACTTCCATTACTAGTTGTGATCTCCAAATTACCATTAATGGCAACGTGGATAATAGTTTTTATTGAATCTGAGACACTTGACTATTCCCTTTTCTGGACCCCACAATGAGGCATCGATTAGAAGAGGTACTCCTCCCAGAGTGGTTTGGAGGTGTAAGAGGGGGGCTGCCTGGAATTTAAAATTGCTGGGCTCCTCTAACAGTTCAGATTAGTGTCTAGATTTAGAGTTGGCTAGGAATGATAGGTGTCTTGGCTCAGGAGGGATTGGTTTACAGTTTAAGTAGGAGAAAATTTGGGCAGCCTGGATCCTGAACGGAAAAGGTAGCTATGACTTGACACATTTAGGGGACTGAGCAAACTTCGATAGAATTAGAGATCTGGAGAGAGAGAGAAAAAAGCCTTTAAAGTTTGCTTCATGCTCTTTTGAAATTTAGAAGAAGTTAGAGGTAGATTTATGAATTTGGATTCAGTCAGCAAAACTTAATCTATCAAATCTCCTATCCTACAGCTATCATAACCTGCAGGTCTAGGAAGCTTCTGTTATTCATTGAAGTTAAACAAGTAAAAGCTAATAACTAGTTTAATGCTCTTTTCTGCCTGCTGGCAGTGAGAGTTTCTCAGAATGGTTGTTTGAAGAGAGGAACAGGAATGGATAGTTAAAATGAAGGCTCTTTTAGTGACTTGAGATCAGGAGAGGGACTCTTCAGTCAAGTCATTTTATATCCTTCCTTCCCCCATCTGTACAATGAAGATAATCATGGCCCAGGATTTAGTAACATGGGTGAAGCAGCTTGAAGATAACTGCAAAGACTTAGTTATTCTAGGATGAAATGTGAAGATCTCCTCCTAACACATTGCGCCTTGTGAAAGGGCTTGTTAAAACACATTGTGTTCGAAACATGCTGAGGCAGTATGTAAGAGAAGGAACATTAACTGTTAAGATGATGTGCCTAAGGCCTCAAGGCTGACACGTTATATTTTGGGGCTGTCTGAAAACCTCACATAGCTTCTTTTGACCAAACTAGCTATGACTCAGGTTTATATAAAAGATATTGAATGCCTTCATTGTGGTATGCATCTATAAATAAAAAGATAAAAAAGACACTGCCCCAAAATTGTGTCGTTTTAATTCATTTTACACACTTAAGTCAGAGCACTTCCAGAGCTTTGTATGTGTGTGGTTGGATTTTAAAATTTTATTTAAAAAGGATAAACTACAATGACCAAAAGACAGATTAAAACGGAGCAATTAACAAAAATCTAATAAAATGTCAGCTTTATTTTTTATCTCCCCCCACTAAAATGTAAGTAAGTCCCACGAGGCTAGTGACTTACACCTATTTGTTTGTTGCTGTGGTGGTTTAGTCACTAAGTTGTGTCCGACTCTTGTGAGTCCATGGACTATATAGCCTGCCAGGCTCCTGTGTCCATGGAATTTTCCAGGCAAGAATACCACAGTGGGTTGCCATTTCCTCCTCCAGGGGATCTTCCTGACCCAGGGATCAAACCCACGTCTCCTGTATTGACAGGCAGATTCTTTACCACTGAGCCACCAGGGAATCCCAGTTTGGTAGTTGGAAGCAGGTAACTAGGATTAGAGGTAAGGTTGGAAAACAGGGCTGTGACCTTTGACTAGTAGGTGATAGAGAATCCTTAAAAAGTTTCATCCAGGGGAATTATATTTGATTTTTACTTCAGAATGGTATTTCCAGCAAAATCAGTAATTTGAGTGGTCCATAGACAATTTAAATAATATCTGAGTCAGAGTAGTACATGGCAGTTTAAGACTTTAAAAATAAGTTATTGAAGCCCCCAGGATGTTCTGAAAAGTAAAAATGATCATACAACCAGCCTTTATTGAGCATCGTTCTTTTTAAAATTGTGGTATAATTGACATGTAACAGTATTAGTTTCAGATGCACAACATAATTTGATATTTGTATATCTGTGAAATGGTTGCCATAGTAAGTCTAGAATCTTCTACTTTTTGGATTAGAGGAATAAATACACCAAGATAAATAATATACACATCCGTTTTCAATCAACTTGTGATACAGTAAGAGAAATGACAGTTATAATACAGTGCTGAATCTGAGTGTCATAAGAGGCATGATTATGTCAGGTCTCAGCAATGTAGGATTCTGAGACGAGAGAAGACACAAATTCTAATTAAAAATAAGTTCTTGAATAGATGTTAAAATGTGTCCAGTTAAACAGTCAGTGCAGTCTTAACTATAACATTTACAGTTTTCGTCTATTAACCCTCACTTCTCAGGTTGCCCTCCCCACTTTTGAGTGAAATTTCAGATTTGACTACCATACTACTAGCTATGGGACCTCAGAAAGTAGTGTATCTTCTGTGTACCTTAGTTGTCTCATTTGTAGATTAGAAACAGTAAAACCTACTTCATAGGTTTGGATGATTAAATGATATGTTAGTATCCAGAATGGTGCCTGGAGAAACACTTTACATCTTTTGAATACTTAACTACTTGACATAAAAATGCTGCAATTGAATAAGAACTAACTTAAAGGCAGAATTTTTTCTTTTTTGTTCTGTTTGTATCAGCTAAACTCTTTACATTCAGAGAGGGTAAATATATTCTGTTAAACTAAACTTCTTGAACGAGTGATCTTTGTTTATTATCTCCTTTTATTTACTGACCATTTTTCTGAAATCTGATTTCCATTGTTACTCCTCAGCTTTGTCATAGAGTTCTTAATTATCAGACTGAACATAATATTCTCTTTAGCTCTGCCCTTTCTGTGGCATTTGCTGCTGTTCCTCATTTCCTCCTCTTTAAAACTCGTTTTCCTTGGTTTTCCTAAAACCTCCCCTCACCCCTGTATTTTCATCTCCTAGATCTAGGTCACTTGCCCTCACCTCTTACATGTTGATGTTCTTGAAGGTTCTTTTCTTCCTCCCCCCTTTTTTTTCTGTATAGATTCAACTACCACATGTATGCTGACGACTCCTAAATCTGCCCTGATATCTTAATCTCCAGGCCCTAGAGTTTATCCTCATTTGAATGTCTCATGCTGCTACTGCTATTGCTAAGCCGCTTCAGTCGTGTGGACTCTGTGCAACCCCATAGATGGCAGCCCACCAGGCTCCCCTGTCCTTGGGATTTTCCAGGCAAGAACACTGGAGTGGGTTGCCGTTTCCTTCTCCAATGCATGAAAGTGAAAAGTCAAAGTGAAGTCGCTCAGTTGTGTCCGATCTTAGCAACCCCATGGACTGCAGCCCACCAGGCTTCTCTGTCCGTGGGATTTTCCAGGTAAGGGTATTGGAGTGGGCTGCCATTGCCTTCTCCGGAATGTCTCATGAGGACCTGTATAAACCCAGTGAGTTCTACACTGGTAGCTCAGAGGTTGAAGTGTCTGCCTGCAATGCAGGAGACCTGGTTTCGATCCCTGGGTCGGGAAGATCCCCTGGAGAAGGAAATGGCACCCCACTCCAGTATTCTTGCCTGGAGAATCCTATGGACAGAGGAGCCTGGTGGGTTACAGTCCACCGGGTCGCAAAGAGTCGGACATGACTGAGCGACTTAACTAACTTTCTACACTGAGCTCTTTATCTTCACACACTTAACCAAACCTGCTGGTAACCTTACTCCTGTGTTCTATCTACGTGACACTAGTACCACAAACACATTTTTACATGAGAGAATACATGCCTCCCTTTTGTATGTTTGTCACCATGTTTGTCAGCCCAGCTTCTGAAGCTTTTCTTATCTTTCCTTCATTGTCTTCATTGTCACTGGCTAATCTGGCCAGCGAGCCCCGACTACTATTGCTGTTTGCTATAGTATTTTTGTGCCAGGGCTACTGAAAATGGGACCTATTTTGTAAGCATAATGTGGGAAGAGATTTCTAGAATAATATTGTTCTAAAAGAATTCAGTTTCATGAGTGGCCAGTAGATACTTGTAATCCAACGTGGATACCAGTCATTGCATATATATAGTCGGTCCTCTTTATCCACGGATTCAACCAACCACAGATTGACTTGAATCAATTGAATTGAACCAAGGTTGGTTGAATCTGTGACTGAATCCTGTGGATAAGGAGGGCTGACTGTGTTCATTGTACTGTATTATAAGAGACTTAAACATCCTCAGAGCTTGGAATCTGTGGGGGCCCCTGGGACCAACCCCTTTTGGATCCTGAAGGACGACTGTACTTTTTGCCTAATGGTTAATAGTTTAGGTTATAAAGGATAGAGTCTTGAGTTTGTCAGTCTTTTGCTAGTTGATTTTAATATGATTGTGCTTCCTTTCGAAAAAATGGAACCTTCAGCATTCTTTCCACAACCACCCTCAGAAATATAATGGATTTGGTTCCAGTTTTGTGAATATTGCAATAAAGTGAGTCACATGGATTTTTGGTTTCCCAGTGTGTATAAAAGTTATGTTTTCACTGTATTGTAGTCTTTTAAGTATGCAGTAGCATTATGCCTGAAAAACAATGTGCATACCTTAATTAAAAAGTACTTTTTTGCTCAAATATACTAACCATTATCAGCAAATCCTAATCTTCTGTAGTGGTAGTAGTGTCAAGGACCACTGACTGCAGTTCACCGTAACAAACACAGTAACAATGAAAAAGTTTGAAATATGGTAGGAATTAACAAAATGAGGACAGAGACACAAAGCGAACAAATACTGTTATAAAAAATGGTGCCAGTTGACTTTCTTAAGAGTTGCCATAAACCTTCAATTTGTAAACACAATATCTGCAAGTATTTGCACAATAACAATAAAGTGAGGTATGCCTGTATTCTGTATTCAAGCTCTAGAAATGTCCTTCTACATAGGATTAAGCATGTAATAGCAAGAAGACATTTTGGCTTCTAGTAGTTTCCAGGCACTGCGGGGAGGCTGGGGCTGAATGGTCCTGAGACTGGCTGCTCGGGAGCTGGTGGCAGTGTGTGAGGAGAGCTGATGGCCAGGTGGGGTGAGGGTGACCCATGCTGGACCATGGAGGAATAAGCAGACACCACCAATGTCAACAGCTGGCATTGAGAGGGATGCTTTGAATACGTCCACAGATAAACTCAAAACACTGTTCCTATGTGTGTGCTAAATGAGAAGTTCAAGGGGTCAGAAGTAAATAAACTTGATGGGAAGGCATCCATTAACCATCACAAAGGCAAATTTACCTTTTATGAGTGGAGCATCAAACTAAACTGGACAGGTACCTCTGGAGTGCAGTACAAGGGCCATGTGGAGATCCTCAATTTGTCTGATGAAAATAGTGTGGATGAAGTGGAGATTAGTGTGAGCTTTGCCAGAAACAAGCCAGACACAAATCTCATGGCCTTAAAGAAACAGCAGCATCCTCAAAACAGAGTTCCCACAGGGTACGATATTGCCTACAATCATGGAGAGTCCGTAGACCCAGCCGGGCAGCCAGCCCTGAAAACTGAGGAGTGCAAGGCCAAACCTGCCCCTTCAAAAACCCAGATCAGAGCGCTACAGAGTTGTTTTGTTTTGCCTTTTTTTGTTGTTGTTGTTCAGCCTTATACCCATGCTCCTGTAATGTTACATGTTTGTGTTGAGTCAGTCAGTTGGGTCCTACTCTCTTTGACCCATGAACTGTAGCCTGACAGGCTCCCCTGTCCGTGGAATTCTCTAGGCAAGAATACAGGAGTAAGTGGGTTACCGTTTCCTACTCCAGGGGATCTTTCCAGCCCAGGGATTAAATGTGCATTTCCTGCATTTCCACTTCACCTGGAAAGCCCTCCTGCAAAGTTAGAAGCAGAGAAAGGTGGCAAGTTTCAGCTGATGGGTGTCAGTGTCTGGAGAATTCATTGAACTGCTCCCTGAGAAACATACTGCGATGAAGTGGGGGTTTAAATCTTGGCCAGAAAGTGGCTTTGCCACCATCACCTTGACCTTCATTGACAAGAATGGTGAGAATGAGCTGTGTTTAGAAGGCTGAGGCATTCTGCCCATGAGGAGGAGAGAATGCTGCAGGTTTGGCAGCGGTACTACATTGAGGGCATCAAACAGACCTTTGGCTATGGGGCATGCTTCTCTTAGGGCCAGCAGCGGGAGTACAGGCTGCCCAGCATCTCAGTCCAACCCTCTCCTGACGGAGGCTTGGGACTCAGCGGATTGTCCCATCCCGACCACTGACTTGGTGCCAGGGCCGCTTCCCTTCATGTGTACCTTGGGTTTGCGCATGCTTTCTGCTGGGTGGAAACAGAGGGCGAGTTCTCCTTTAGGTGTACCTACACTAAATAAATGTAATTTTAAAAATGAAGGAAAAGCCCTTTGAGAAATCATCATTTAATACAGTCTATCACCAGCTGTCTTATTTTATGAGGAGATGGTCTCAAAAAATTTATATCATTTACTCTAGACACCTGTTGAATGTCAAGAGGAGGCCAAGATTTGTGAGGCTTTGGAGTCAGATATACACATACCTCTTTATTTTGCTTCACATTATTGTGTGTTTTAATAAATTAAAGGTTTTGGGCAACCCTGCATTGTCAGGTGTGATTAACATTTTTTAGCAGTAAAGTTATTTTTTAATTAAGGCATGTTCATTGTTTTTTCAGACATAATGCTGTTATTGCACATGTAATAGACTATGTGTGTAATGTAAACATAACTATTAGATGCAGTGGGAAACCAAAAAATTCATGTGACTTGCTTTATTGCAGTAATCGGGAAGCAACCACAGTATCTCCAAGGTAAGGCTATAAGCTAGTCTTATTCTTACCTTCCAGGTTAAAGAGCTAAGTTTTCCTTTCTGTCTTTCAGGAGTGCAACTGGCTAAGTTATCTTATCTCCTTGAGTTTCATATTCTTCCATCAAGAAAGTAGCATATTTACTCCTTCCTAGGGCCATGGTAAGGCTGAGTGACATGGCTGGTGAACACATTTGGCAGATTAGGAGCAGTAGTTCTTCACACCTACCAGGTTCACATAGTTACCTGAAACAGAAGTTCTTCAGTCCCTGTCCATGATCCTTGGCAAATCTCTGGATGGCTTCACGGATCCTCTGAAACAGTGGACAAAACTGCCTGTTTTTCTACTTTTAAGTTGGCTAAGAAGTCCAAATAAGATTTAAAAAATAATTGCCATTTATTGGTTTCATTCTCACTTAGCTCACTTTCAGGTTTACAAAGTTAGATCAATGTTCGTTTTTTTTTTTTTCTTAATCCTCTCAAGAATAATTGCTGCTATTCCTAGCTCTGCCCTGGAAGAATGTGGGAGACCTGGGTTCAGTCCCTGCATTGGGAAGATCCCTTGGAGAACGGAAAGGTTACCCACTCCAGTATTCTGGCCTGGAGAATTCCATGGACTGTACAGTCTTGGAGTCGCAAAGAGTGAGACATGACTGAGTGACTTTCACTTTCATACTGTCTCTTAAGTGTTCTTGATTCAAACATCTAATCACCTTCCTGCTTCTCTAAGCTGGAAGACTTAGAGATGATCAAGACTCCATTGAAAGCCTTACTAAGTTGCAGCATGACTGAAGTGTTGATTCTGCTCTGTCACAGTATTAAAGTAGCATATATCACATTAATATATCATCAAACGTAGTTGACATTCATTCAACAAACTTCATTGGATTCCATATTGACTGAGGGTCAGTTACGATACCTATACCAAAGCAAGTACAGTTCAGTAACTCAGTTGTGTCTGACTCTTTTTGAGTCCATGAACTGCAGAATTCCAGGCCTCCCTGTCCATGACCAACATCGGGAGCTTATGTCCATTGAGTCGGTAATGCCATCTAACCATCTTATCCTCTGTCGTCCCTTCTCCTCCTGCCTTCTGTCTTTCCCAGCATCAGGGTCTTTTCCAGTGAGTCAGTTCTTTGCATCAGGTTGACAAAGTATTAGAGTTTAAACTTGCATCATCAGTCCTTCCAATGAATATTCAGGACTGGTTTCCTTTAGGATGGACTAGTTGGATCTCCTTGCAGTCCAAGGGACTCTCAAGAGTCTTTTCCAACACCACAGTTCAAAAGCATCAGTTCTTTGGTGCTAAGCTTTCTTTATAGTCCAACTTGCACATCCATACATGACTACTGGAAAAAACATAGCCTTGACTAGACGGACCTTTGCTGGCAAAGTAATGTCTCGGCTTTTTAATATGCTGTCTAGGTTGGTCGTAGCTTTTCTTCCAAGCAGCAAGCATCTTTTACTTTCATTTCTGCAGCCACTATCTATAGTGATTTTTGGAGTTCCCCAAAATAAAAGTCTCTCACTGTTTCCATTGTTTCCCCGTCTATTTGCCATACCAAAGCAAGGGTACAAGCAACACACCGATAGGCCTTCTGGCCAGGAATGCAGCTTAGGTGGTGGGAGAAAAAGTGTTATTACAGTTGGTTCTGTACTGCAGAGTTAATGCAGAGTGTTCTGCAAAGCCATTCAGAGAAAGCCTGGAGAAGGGCTGTATATTCACTAGATTTTTTTTCAGAATTTTTTTTGTGTTGCTATTTAATATTTTGTATGCTTTTATATACTATACTTGATCTTAGCCAAAAGGCCAAGAAGCAATAGCTCAGTTGGTAAAGGATCTGCCTGCAGTGCAGGAGACCCGGGTTCGATCCTTGGGTTGGGAAGATCCCCTGGAGAAGGAAATGGTAACCCACTCCAGTATCCTTGCCTGGAAAATCTCATGGACAAAGAAGCCTGGTGGGCTGAATCCATGGGGTCGCAAAGAGTCGGGCACGACTGAGTGACTAACACTAACATGCTTCTACATAGTTATTCAATTGGAATAATACTATTGGATTATAATTTACTCTCAAGGAGAGGTGTTAGAAAGCAAGAACCTCTATATGTGTCAGATTTGAAAAAGCAACTCACAAATTGTGTATTTCTTCCTCTCCTGCAATATAGTAGGGTGTAGGGTGTGTAGTTGATGAAAGTTGAAGAGAGTG
>SJYW01041080.1:379076-406123 GCA_006410735.1 Raphicerus campestris | reverse complement strand
TACCCACTCCAGTATTCTGGCCTGGAGAATTCCATGGACTGTACAGTCTTGGAGTCGCAAAGAGTGAGACATGACTGAGTGACTTTCACTTTCATACTCTCTTAAGTGTTCTTGATTCAAACATCTAATCACCTTCCTGCTTCTCTAAGCTGGAAGACTTAGAGATGATCAAGACTCCATTGAAAGCCTTACTAAGTTGCAGCATGACTGAAGTGTTGATTCTGCTCTGTCACAGTATTAAAGTAGCATATATCACATTAATATATCATCAAACGTAGTTGACATTCATTCAACAAACTTCATTGGATTCCATATTGACTGAGGGTCAGTTACGATACCTATACCAAAGCAAGTACAGTTCAGTAACTCAGTTGTGTCTGACTCTTTTTGAGTCCATGAACTGCAGAATTCCAGGCCTCCCTGTCCATGACCAACATCGGGAGCTTATGTCCATTGAGTCGGTAATGCCATCTAACCATCTTATCCTCTGTCGTCCCTTCTCCTCCTGCCTTCTGTCTTTCCCAGCATCAGGGTCTTTTCCAGTGAGTCAGTTCTTTGCATCAGGTTGACAAAGTATTAGAGTTTAAACTTGCAGCATCAGTCCTTCCAATGAATATTCAGGACTGGTTTCCTTTAGGATGGACTAGTTGGATCTCCTTGCAGTCCAAGGGACTCTCAAGAGTCTTTTCCAACACCACAGTTCAAAAGCATCAGTTCTTTGGTGCTAAGCTTTCTTTATAGTCCAACTTGCACATCCATACATGACTACTGGAAAAAACATAGCCTTGACTAGACGGACCTTTGCTGGCAAAGTAATGTCTCGGGTTTTTAATATGCTGTCTAGGTTGGTCATAGCTTTTCTTCCAAGCAGCAAGCATCTTTTACTTTCATTTCTGCAGCCACTATCTATAGTGATTTTTGGAGTTCCCCAAAATAAAAGTCTCTCACTGTTTCCATTGTTTCCCCGTCTATTTGCCATACCAGAGCAAGGGTACAAGCAACACACCGACAGGCCTGCTGGCCAGGAATGCAGCTTAGGTGGTGGGAGAGAAAGTGTTATTACAGTTGGTTCTGTACTGCAGAGTTAATGCAGAGTGTTCTGCAAAGCCATTCAGAGAAAGCCTGGAGAAGGGCTGTATATTCACTAGATTTTTTTTCAGAATTTTTTTTGTGTTGCTATTTAATATTTTGTATGCTTTTATATACTATACTTGATCTTAGCCAAAAGGCCAAGAAGCAATAGCTCAGTTGGTAAAGAATCTGCCTGCAGTGCAGGAGACCCGGGTTCGATCCTTGGGTTGGGAAGATCCCCTGGAGAAGGAAATGGTAACCCACTCCAGTATCCTTGCCTGGAAAATCTCATGGACAAAGAAGCCTGGTGGGCTGAATCCATGGGGTCGCAAAGAGTCGGGCACGACTGAGTGACTAACACTAACATGCTTCTACATAGTTATTCAATTGGAATAATACTATTGGATTATAATTTACTCTCAAGGAGAGGTGTTAGAAAGCAAGAACCTCTATATGTGTCAGATTTGAAAAAGCAACTCACAAATTGTGTATTTCTTCCTCTCCTGCAATATAGTAGGGTGTAGGGTGTGTAGTTGATGAAAGTTGAAGAGAGTGGAAAAAGTTGGCTTAAAGCTCAACAATCAGAAAACTAAGATCATGGCATCCAGTCCCATCACTTCATGGCGAATAGATGGGAAAACAGTGGAAACAGTGGCTGACTTTATTTTTTGGGCTCCAGAATGACTGCAGATGGTGATTGCACCCATGAAATTAAAAGATGCTTACTCCTTGGAATAAAAGTTATGACCAACCTAGACAGCATATTTAAAAGTGGAGACATTATTTTGCCAACAAAGGTCTGTCTAGTCAAGGCTATGGTTTTTCCACTGGTCATGTATGGATGTGAGAGCTGGACTACAAAGAAAGCTGAGCGCCAAAGAATTGAATTGATGCTTTTGAGCTGTGATGTTGGAGAAGGCTCTTGAGAGTCCCTTGAACTGGAAGGAGATCCAACCAGTCCATCCTAGAGGAGATCAGCCCTGGGTATTCATTGATGTTGAAGCTGAAACTCCAATACTTTGGCCACCTGATGTGAAGCTGACTCATTTGAAAAGACCCTGATGCTGAGAAAGATTGAAGGCAGGAGGAGAAGGAGATGACACAGGATGAGATGGCTGGATGACATCACTGACTCGATGGACATGGGTTTGGGTGAACTCTGGAAGTTGGTGATGGACTTGGAAGCCTGGCGTGCTGCATGCAGTTCGTGGGGTCGCAAAAGGTCGGACACGACTGGGCGACTGAACTGAACTGAGGGTGTGTAGTTAAATGTGCTGGAGTCTTATGCTTTGCTTCTTGACTTCATCATATTCTAGCTGTGTGACCTTGGGTAAGAAAGCTTGCTGGACCAGTTTCCTCATCTCTGATAGGGGCAATTGACTGAGTTATTGTGAAATTTAAGCAGTTAATACATGTAAAATGATTTCAGTTTACTTGTTTCAGATAAATGGTTTATACTTAGTTTATTCTTAAAAGTAGATAGAATCTTGTGTGATGATTGTGAAGACAGCGTGTGTATATTCTGCTTAAAAATGTGAGAAAATTTTGATATAAATAGCTGTACTCGATTTTATAATAGGTCCCATGAGAAATGTAAAAATCATAGATAGTAGAATTGAAGTCTTTAAAACTCCTAATTTTACAGATGTAACTGAAGACCAAAGAAATGATCCCTTGCTCAGGGTTGCACGGTGTGGAAGTGGCTCTGGGAACTGTGGCCCTTGACTCTTATCTGGTGCTTTTTCAGTGCCTTGTGCAGCTTCCCTGAGGGGACAGTGCCCTGAAAAAGATGAGTTTATTTGAAGAGCTAAGACCAAAACAGATGAAAACATGAGCAATAAGAAGTCATTGTATAATGAAATACCAGATGGTGTGGCATAGACTCTAAGGACATACCCATCTAACTTCATCAGCTGCTCTCTTGAAGCAGAGAAATGCCTTGTACTAGTTGCTTAGTCCTAGAAGGTTGGTAGATTAAGAGCTTTTTTTTTTTTTTTGAGAAGAATATCAATAGTTATAAACCAAAGTCAACCTCCGTCTTCTTTCTCCCTACCGAGTTTAGATTGTAATTGATCTGGAGGAAGAGTCCATCTTTGCCAGGCCAGCCAGTACTCTGTGTTTTTGCTCTTCACATCAGTGCAAGGCAGACCTTCCTCGCTGGTGGGCTGGTTCCCCACAGACATGCTCTGACACGGCCAGGGTCAGTGTGAAGAGTGCAGCACCGTTGCTCACTTGTATATGTGATCATGAGGAGGGGCCAGGTTCTGGAAGTGTCATTGATTGATGGGGAGCATTTATCACTTGTCTACATTGATGTTTCCACTAAAAGGCAGTGGTGCTCCTGTCTGGAATTAAAGTGCATCCATACCGTCTCGTTAACTGTGCATGAATCCACTGCCTCTAAAAATGTTGCAGAACAGTACATGCCTTAGGATATCCAGCTGTATAAAGGTGTGCTGTAGAAGTGAAAACACTGGCCTCACTACACCCAGGCATCCCACTCCCCAGGGCTGTCTTTACTAACAGTTCGTAACGTTTCCATACTGTTCTCCTAAATGTATTTAGATAATGTAGCAAAAAATGGTAGTCAAAATATTTTTGTTCTTCATCACTTTTTTTTTCACACTATATGCAAATCTACTTCACTTTATTAATCCCAGAGTACCCCTTCTTCTGACTATACCATATATATTGATTTTTAACTGTTTCTCTATTGATATTTATTTATTCATTCATTGATTCATTTGGCTGCGTCATGGGACTTGTGGGATCTTAATTCCCGGATCAGGGCCCCCTGCACTGGAGGCTTGGAGTCCTAATCACTAGACCAGGGAATTCCCTCCTTATTAATATTTAAATTTTCTCAAATTTCTTGCCATTAAAAATAAAGCTGTAGTCAACAGTGTTCTTATATGTCATGCTTGCTAACTTGGATGATTGGATATGCAGTAATAGATGCCTAGAAGTATAATTGATTAGTAGAAAGACTTGGATTTCAAATTTTTGTGGACTGCTGGGTTGCCATCTAAAACTGCAAACTACTGACCTCTGGTAAACTTACATAATTGACTGTCTGAATAACTTTGGGACATTTGTATATTTCTAATCAATTTTTGCTCTTCAGGGCCACTTAACTGATTAGTCTGAAGATAAATGTTTCATATTTTTTATCAATCATGCCATTCTGCTTTTAGTTTTGGTGAGTTTTGGTGCTACTCTCCCCCATTTTCTCTGCTTATAACTGTAATTGCCTTTTTAAAATGTGGATTTTATTTCTTGTATGAAAAACACATTCACTTATAGAAAATTTGGAAGGCACAAAAAAAGGGATTATTCATAATACCTGTGTGTGTGAAAGTACGTTGTGAAGGGGATGGATGTCGTGCCCTCGTCCTTCTCTTTTCTACTTCTAGGTTGGTCTTGTCTTCTAATTTTTTCTGTTCTTATACAAATGTTACAGAGCAAAACTTATATGTGTATATACATTCATATATTGTTGTTTCAATCGTGACCCCATGGACAGTAGCACACCAGGCTTCCCTGTCCTTCATTGTCTCTTGGGGTTTGCTCAAACTCATGTCCATCCAACCATCTCATCCTCTGTCATCCACTTCTCCTTTTACCTTCAGTCTTTCCCAGCCTCAGGGTCTTTTCCAATGAGTCAGCTCTTCATATCAGGTGGCCAAAGTATTGGAGCTTCAGCATCAGTCCTTGTAGTGAATATTCAGGGTTGATTTCCTTTAGGATTGACTGGTTTGATCTTAAAAGAGTCCAAGGGACTCTCAAGATGAGTCTTCTCCAACACCATAATTCAGTTCAGTCGCTCAGTCGTATCCAACTCCTTGTGATCCCGTGGAACTGCAGCACACGAGACCTCCCTGTCCATCACCAACTCTGGAGTTCACCCAAACCCATGTCCATTGAGTCGGTGATGCTATCCAACCATCTTATCCTCTGTCGTCCCCTTCTTTTCCTGCCCTCAATCTTTCCCAGCATCAGGGTCTTTTTAAATGAGTCAGCTCTTCTTAAGAGGTGGCCAAAGTATTGGAGTTTCAGCTTCAACATCAGCCCTACCAATGAACACCGAGGACTGATCTCCTTTAGGATGGACTGGTTGGATCTCCTTCCAGTCCAGGGGACTCTCAAGAGTCTTCTCCAACACCATAGTTCAAAAGCATCAAGTCTTTGGTGCTCAACCTTTATGGTCAACTCTCAACATCCATGCATGACTACTGGAAATATCTTGCTTTAACTGTATGGACCTTTGTTGGCAAAGTGATGTCTCTGCTTTTCAACATGCTATATTTAGGTTTTTCATGGCTTTTCGTCCAAGAAGTAAGCGTATTTTAATTTTGTGGCTACAGTCACCATCAGCAGTAATTTTGGAGCCCAAGAAAGTAAAATCTGCCACTGTTTCCCCTTTTAGCCCATCTATTTGCCCTGAAGTGATGGGACCAGATGCCGTGATCTTAGTTTTTTGAGTGTTGAGTTTTAAGCCAACTCTTTTACTCTCTTCTTTCACCTTCATCAAGAGGCTCTTTTTAGTTCTTCACTTTCTGCCATTAGGTTGGTATTATCTGAATATCTGAGGTTGTTGATATTTCTGCTGGCAATCTTGATTCCAGCTTGTGATTCATCCAGCCTGGCATTTCTTAAGATGTACTCTGCATAGAAGTTAAGTAAGCAGGGTGACAATATACAGCCTTGATGTACTCCTTTCTCAAGTTTGAACCAGACTTTTGTTCCATGTTCATCGCTAACTTGCTTCCTGACCCACATACAGGTTTCTCAAGAGGCGTAAGGTGGTCTGGTATTCCCATCTGTTTAAAAATTTTTCACAGTTAGTTGTGAACCACATAGTCAAAGGCTTTAGCCTCATCAGTGAAGCAGTAGATGTTTTTCCTAAATTCTCTTGCCTTTTTTTTAATCTGACAAGTTTTGCTGTTTGATATCTGGTTCCTCTGCCTTTTCTAAATACAGATTGTACATTGGGAAGTTCTTGGTTCACGAAGAAGCCTAGCTTGAAGGATTTTGAGCATTACCTTGCTGGCATGTGAAATGAGCACAATTGTATAGTAGTTTGAACACTCTTTAGACTTTTTAAAAAGACCAAATAAGATCATGATATTGTCTTGCAGCCTTTTTTTTTAACTTATAAAATATCATGGAAATATTCCAAATTAGTAAAATATCTAATAGCTAACATTTATTGAGCACTTATCATATATCCAAGACCTTGTTTTAAGTCCTTTGCATGAATATACTTATTTAATAAAGTTATAAGTAAATTTAAAGCTAAGTCTATTACTTAACCATAATTATTTAATTTGGATTTTTTATCATAATCCTTTGAGGTAAAGACTGGTTTTACTCTCCTTTTGCAGATAAAGAAAATGAGGTCCAGATATTTCTGTTCAGAGCCACTTACCTTGTGAGTGCTGGAACTGAGTTTGAAACCAGGTGGTCTGACTTTGGACCCTGTGCTTTAAGTACTGTTTCTCATGCTACAGCAGTATCTGGGTCAAGGTGTTTATAAGGGATTTGATGTAGCTTCCTGCTCCCTAAGCTGCTAAGAGGGTAGCTTTCTAATGGAAGATTCTGACTTGGAGCTTCACGGCAATTGTCTCCCTCAGCTCAAAAGGATACACGTGAAAAATTTTCCTGCAGTTTGTGTCTGTACACTATTTTGTGCAGTTTTGCCCAAATGCTCTAATGAGTGGTGGTAGCAGGTACTGTTCTTGGGCCTCTCATCCATGAAGCAGCAACCTGGGCTCTGGAATGTGGAGTGGGCAATAGCCTCCGATTCTGCCACTTTCCAGCTGTGTGACCTTGGGCAAATTACCTAGCTTTTCTGTACTTCATGTCCCTTATCACTGAAAAGGGAAATAATGTGATGACTCAGGGTTGTTGTGAAGGTTGCCTTCATAAATTTTTATGGCATTTAGAACAGCACCTGACATGTGTTTGTTAGATCAGTTCCCTATGTATTCGGTACTGAGTTTTTACCATTTATGCCACTAAATATGCATAACCACCCTGCAAAGTAGTTAGTGTCACCCTGTTTTCTGGGTGAGGAAACCAGCTGAGAGACTTGGTTAGGATATGACCTGTCTGCCCAGGCCTGCGAGGCTCACAGTGTTCACACTGTGTCCCCAACTGTAGGTCCTCAGAACCACAAACTCAGCAACAAGGGGGGTGATTAAAGATATCAGATTTTGAGTTTCAGCCATTCAGGTATATATTAAAATTTAATTTATGGAGAATTTATTTCTATGGAAAAATCTATACTATTATGCCACTCAGATGAAATCATTTAGATCTTAAATTTGTAAAAAGTAGATTCTAAGAGGTTGAATTTAGTATTTATCTGTACTGATATGCGTATCTGAATAGTTTTATGTGAGGTAACAGGTATTAATAATTGAATTGAGCTATAGTTTACTTTGGAATAAAATCATAGTAGAACATAGTATTTTTCCATGTAATCATAAAGTATTTGGTTTTTGAGAGTAATAGCATTTATTAAAGTATGCAGATAACTAAATTCTAAAGTTTTATGGCTGAATTTGTAAGGACTAATGTTTAAAGACTTCAAGAATTTTATTTTCTTAACCCAAAGTTGGGTAACTCTAACTTTGTGAGATTTTAGCAAAGACTTTAGTTGGTTATTTGTGGAAAATCCTGTGTAATGTTTAGAAGTCCAGATAGTATCATGTTACTACCTTCCTGTATAATGAAAAAAGCAGTATTATCTGACACTTGATTGAAGTTTGTCTTAGAACTCTGATTAGGCAGGCAGTTGTGCCTTCTCGAGTTTGAATTTCAAGTGAACTTGAAAAGAACACTTAAAATAGTGTACTGTGTGAAAGAAATCTTGTAATCAAAACATCACTTAGGTTTCTGCCAAGCTCTCTTTCCGTGGGTAGAAGTGTTAGGAGAGATTTGGGAGATGATGAAGAGTAGTTCTTTTCTCTAAAGGACCCACATCTTGTGCTTCTGTTCCATTGCTGTTTTTGTTTATCCACTTTTGCTTGCTGGAATGAATGTGCTAATTTATCATCAATTATTTACTTGGGTATTCGTTGATTATTCTGTTAAAATGGGAGGTGGGTACAGAAGTGGAGAATGTGACTCAGGAGTCTAGATGGAAAAGTGAAATAAACTAGAAGGACCCAGAGAATAGAGTTCCTTGGACTGTGTGAACAGGATGATGGTGGGTGATCTGGGCTTTGAAGAAATGTTAGTTTGGGGGCGGATGAAAGAAGAAAGCACAAGTGGAGCACACAGGCCGAGGTGAGTGTGCCAGATGTGGGACTTGGTTCATGTGATAGACGTCTGCTTGAGCACCTGCTGTGTTTCAGGAACTGTTGGATACAAAGATGAATACATTTCTCACCCTAGTTTAGAAGTTGACAGACTCGTAAACTAAAAGTGTATGAAATGATTAGCTGTAGTACTGCATGGTATCATTGTCATAAACCTGATGAGTTCCTTTTGTTGTGCATGGTATCACTTTAGAAGGGACTCAAAAATTTAATACATATATGTGTATATAAACTTGTGTTATCTGTTGCTGCATGCATAACACATTACTCCAGAATTTAGTAGCTTTAATAAGTCATTTATCTCCAAACTTTTGTCTACTGGGAATCTGGGTGCCACTTAGCTGGGTGCCTCTGGCCCAGGGTCTCACTAGGCTGCTATAGGTATTGGCCAAGGCTGCAGGCATCTCAAGGCTTGACTGAGGAGGATCTACTTCCAGACTCACGTGGCTCCTGGCTGGCCTCAAGCCCTCACTGACTGTAGGCTGGAGACATTGGTTCATTGCCACATTGGCCTTTCATGGGGCTGCTTCTAACAGGACAGCTGTGACAGCTTGCTTTCCCCAGAAAGAGGGATCCAAGATACCTTGAGTGAGTGAAAGTGTGAAAGTGTTAGTCGCCCAGTTGTGTCTGACTCTTTGAGATCCTGTGGACTGTAGTGTGCCAGGTTCCTCTGTCCTTTCAATTTCCCAGGCAAGAACACTGGAGTGGGTAGCCATTCTCTTCTCCAGGTGAATTTTTCCAACCCAGGGATCAAAACCAATTTGTACTGCAGGCAAATTCTTTACCATCTGAGCCACCAGGAATGACCCCAAATGTAAGGCATAACCTTTTTTATAACCTAACGAAAGTAAAATCCAATCACTTCTGCTTTATTCTGTTTAATAGAAGCTAGTCACTAAATACAGCCCACACTAAAGGAACAGAATAATCTAAAGGAACAGAATAATCTACAGGCTGCCTACCCCAAAATTCTGTAAGTGGTTGATATATATTGTGCAACCCTGAGTCTTTGGGGAAGAAGGAAGAAGAATCGGGCAAGGAACATTTCTATTGGAAAAAACATGTGTAATTAACCTCGAAACACAAATGTTCTTGCTAAAGACCCATAAACTTGTATTTGATGATGTCTTAATATTTTAGGGACAAATGGTAAAATGACTTATTTCCACCCTCATTAAACTTTTTGTGGAACTGATCTCATTTCTATGGAATAACAGACTGGTTCCAAATAGGAAAAGGAGTACNTAAAGCTGAAACTCCAGTACTTTGGCCACCTGATGGGAAGAGCTGACTCATTGGAAAAGACTCTGATGCTGGGAAGGATTGGGGGCAGGAGGAGAAGGGGACGACAGAGGATGAAATGGCTGGATGGCATCACGGACTCGATGGATGTGAGTCTGAGTGAACTCCGGGAGTTGGTGATGAACAGGGAGGCCTGCCGTGCTGCGATTCATGGGGTCGGAAAGAGTTGGACACGACTGAGTGACTGAACTGAACTGAGCTGATCTCATTTCTAGGCATTGTCTTTATGCTTTTTTAAAGCAAAGTGATCCTAAGTGAGTAAAAAGCTATTGTTCGTAGCACAGCAGGGGAGAAGTTCAGAAGTGTATCTCAATTTAAATAGTAGGTAAGATCCTTTAAGAATTGTGTGTTCTGAATGGAATCATTTAAAATGAATTAGAGGTTCTCAGTCTTTTAAAGAACCTTGAAGAAAATCATTATATTCTACTTTTAACATAGATAGATTAATCAGTGGATTTGTGTGTATGGTGTTGAAAGACTGAATAATAGAGTGAAAAGAGCACCAGTTTAAAGGTGGAGATTTGTGTCTAGGCTTCAAGAGTCAGACGCAACTGAGCAACTGAACTGAACTTCACAACCCATTACAAGTGTGACCTAAGGCTGTCCTGTTGACTTCTTTGAGCCCGAGTTTCCTATCTGTAATATAGATAAATACATATGAAAGAAAATAATTTGACATGAAGAGTGATAGATTTCTTTTTGGAAACTTAACTAAAATCCTTATTTTCTTTCAGAAACAGTGTAAGTCATTATGTTCAACTGTCTCAGTTCAGTTCAGTCGCTCAGTCATGTCCGACTCTGTGACCCCATGAACCACAGCGCACCACACATCCCTGTCCATCACCAACTGCCGGAGTCTACACAAACCCATGTCCATCGAGTCAGTGATGCCACCCAACCATCTCATCCTCTGTCATCCCCTTCTCCTCCTACCCTCAGTCTTTCCCAGCATCAGGGTCTTTTCAAATGAGTCAGCTCTTTGTATTAGGTGGCCAAAGTATTGGAGTTTCAGCTTCCACATCAGTCCTTCCAAGGAACACCCAGGACTGATCTTCTTTAGGATGGACTGGTTGGATCTCCTTGCAGTCCAAGGGACTCTCAAGAGTCTTCTCCAACACCACAGTTCAAAAGCATCAATTCTTTGGTGCTCAGCTTTCTTTATAGTCCAACTCTCACATCCATTCACGAATACTGGAAAAACCGTAGTCTTGACTAGACGGACCTTTGTTGGCAAAGTAATGTCTCTGCTTTTTAATATGCTATCTCACTGCTTCTCAGTTTTCTGCCAGTTTTCTAACCTAAAAAATGGCTACCTGATAATTCTTGACTTTAGTGTAATCCATCCAGAAAAGCCCAGATTACCCTTGCTTATTTTACACTGAGGTATATTGCGTTGCACTTGGGGCCCATAGCAACATAGATGGATGCCAAAGTAGTTCTTCAGAAGTTTGAGATGACATTTTTACTGAAGTTTGCAATTTTACTGCAATTAGTAAGGTTTTCTCTTATGAAGATTTATTGGAATGTACATTGAGGAGTACTTGAAATGTGGATGTTTATTATGTGCCTGTGTAGATGTTATTCACTAGGAAGGAACAAAACTATGTCTTTCTGATGTGTAGGAGAAAAAACTGTTACTTAGGGGTTACTTTATAGATTTTTTTCTTTATTTCATGACTGTTCCCATCCATCTTAAATGAATGAAGTATCTTTCATCAGATATTGAATTCTTAATCCTTATGTCTTGCTCATAAAATTCATTCATGATTTTGGGGATTTGGGCAGCTACTCTAATCCATGGTATATAAAGAGAATTGGGGGTTACAGATTCAGTTCAGTTCAGTTGCTCAATCATGTCAGACTTTTTGCTTCCCCATGAACTGCAGAATGCCAGGCTTACCTGTCTGACACCAACTCCCAGAGATTGTTCAAACTCATGTCCATAGAGTCAGTGATGCCATCCGACCATCTCATCCTGTCATCTCTGTCTGCTGTCTTCAGTCTTTCCCAGCATCAGGGTCTTTTCCAGTGAGTCAGTTCTTCACATCAGGTGGCCAGAGTATTGGAGTTTCAGCTTCAGCAAAAGTCCTTCCAGTGAATATTCAGGACTGATTTACTTTAGGATGGACTGGTTGAATCTCCTTGCAGAGTCCAAGGGACTCTCAAGAGTCTTCTTCAACACCACAGTTCAAAAGCATCAGTTCTTTGGCACTCAACTTTCTTGATAGTCCAACTCTCACATCCCTACATGACTATTGGAAAAACCATAGCTTTGACTAGATGGATGTTTGTCAGCAAAGTAATGGCTCTGCTTTTTAATATGCTATCTAGGTGGGTCATAGCCTTACTTCCAAGGAGCAAGCGTCTTTTAAGTTCATGGCTGTAGTCACCATCTGCAGTGATTTTGGAGCCCAAGAAAATAAAGTCTGTTACTTATTTCCATTGTTTCTCCACCTGTTTGCCATGAACTGATGGGACTGGATACCAAGCCAACTTTTTCACCCTCTTCTTTCACCTTCATCAAGAGGCTCATTACTTCCTCTTTACTTTCTGCCATAAGGGTGGTCTGAGGCTGTTGATGTTTCTGCTGGCAATCTTGATTGCAGCTTGTGCTTCATCCATCCTGGCATTTCACATATACTCTGCATATAATTGGCTTCCCTGGTGGCTCAGATGGTGAAGTGTCTGCCTGCAATGAAGGAGACCTTGTTCGATCCCTGGGTCAGGAAGATCCCCTGGAGAAGGAAATGGCAACCCACTCCAGTATTCTTGCCTGGAGAATTCCATGGACGGAGAAGCCTGGTGGGCTACAATCCACAGGGTCGCAAAGAGTCAGACATGACTGAGTGACTTCACTTTCACTTTCTTTCTTTCTGCATATAATTGGATTAAAGATTTACTAAGCATGGATGGCCCTGCCCATCAGAACAAGGTGGGGGTTTCCCCCTCAGTCAGTCTCTCCCATCAGGAAACTTTCATAAGCCTCTTATCCTTATCTGTCAGTCAGAATGAAAACCACAATTACAGAAAAATAATCAAACTGATTAATTGGACCACAGCCTTCTCTAATTCAGTAAAACCATGAGAAAACCATGAGCCACGCCTTGTAGGGCCACCCAAGATAGATGGGTCATGGTGGAGAGTTCTGACAAAATGTGGTCCACTGGAGAAGGGAATGGCAAACAACTTCAGTATTCTTGTCTTGAGAACCCCATGAACAGTATGAAAAGGCAAAAAGATAGGACACTGAAATATGAACTCCACAGGTTCGTTGGTGCCCAGTATGCTACTAGAGAACGGTGGAGAACTCCAGAAAGAATGAAAAGATGGAGCCAAAGCAAAAACAGCACCCTGTTGTGGATGTGACTGGTGATGGATGTAAAGTCCAGTGCTGTAAAGAGCAATATTGCATAGGAATGTGGAATGTTAGATCCATGAATCAAGGGAAATTGGACGTAGTCAAACAGGAGATGGCAAGAGTTAACATCAACATTTTGGGAATCAGTGAACTA
Organism: Raphicerus campestris; assembly: GCA_006410735.1. Classification (NCBI taxonomy): domain Eukaryota; kingdom Metazoa; phylum Chordata; class Mammalia; order Artiodactyla; family Bovidae; genus Raphicerus; species Raphicerus campestris. The sequence goes on along the minus strand of SJYW01041080.1, from coordinate 392,913 downwards.
AAATGGACTGGAATGGGTGAATTTAACTCACATGACCATTATATCTACTACTGTGGGTAAGAATCCCTTAGAAGAAATGGAGTAGCCATCATAGTTAACAAAAGAGTCCGAATACAATAGTTGGATGCAATCTGAAAAACGACAAAATGATCTCTGTTCATTTCCAAGGCAAACCATCCAGTATCACAGTAATTCAAGTCTGTGCCCCAATGAGTAATCCTAAAGAAGCTGAAGTTGAATTGTGCTATGAAGACCTATAAGACCTTCTAGAACTAACACCAAAAAAAGATGTCCTTTTCATTATAGGGGACTGGAATGCAAATGTAGGAGGTCAAGAAATACCTGGAGTATAACAGGCAAATTTGGCCTTGGAATACAGAATGAAGCAGGGCAAAGGCTAACAGAATTTTCCCAAGAGAACGCACTGGTCATAGCAAACACCCTCTTCCAACAACACAAGAGAAGACTCTACGCATGGACATCACCAGATGGTCAACACCGAAATCAGATTGATTGTATTCTTTGCAACCAAAGATGGAGAAGCTCTATAGAGTCAGCAAAAACAAGACTGGGAGCTGACTGTGGCTCAGATCATGAACTCCTTATTGCCAAATTCAGACTTAAATTGAAGAAAGTAGGGAAAACCACTAGACCATTCAGGTATGGCCTAAATTAAATCCCTTATGATTATACAGTTGAAGTGACAAATAGAATCAAGGGATTAGGTCTGATAGAGTGCCTGAACTATATGGATGGAGGTTCATGACATTGTACAGGAGGCAGTGATCAAGACCACCCCCAAGAAAAAGAAATGCAAAAGACAAATGGTGGTCCTAGGAGTCCTTACAAATAGCTTAGAAAAGAAGAGAAGCTAAAGGCAAAGGAGAAAAGGAAAGATATATCCATTTGAATGCAGAGTTCCAAAGAATAGTAAGGAGAGATAAGAAGGCCTTCCTTGGTGATCCATGCAAAGAAATAGAGGAAAACAATAGAATGAGAAAGACTAGAGATCTCTTCAAGAAAATCAGAGATACCAAGGAAATATTTCATGCAAAGATGAGCATAATAAAGGACAGAAATGGGATGGACCTAACAGAAGCAGAAGATATTAAGAAGAGTTGGCAAGAATACACAGAAACAATATGAAAAAGTTCTTCATGACCCAGATAACCACAATGGTGTGATCACTCACCCAGCGCTAGACATCCTGGAATGTGAAGTCAAGTGGGCCTTAGGAAGCATCACTACGAACAAAGCTAGTGGAGGTGATGGAATTCCAATTGAGCTAATTCAAATCCTAAAAGATGATGCTGTGAAAGTGCTGCACTCAATATGCCAGCAAATGTGGAAAACTCAGCAGTGGCCACAGGACTGGAAAAGTTCAGTTTTTATTCCAATACCACAGAAAAGCAATGGGGAAGAATGTTCAAACTACCGCACAATTGCACTCATCTCACATGTTAGCAAAGTAATGCTCAGAATCTCTAAGCCAGACTTCAGCAGTACATGAACCGTGAACTTCCAGATGTTCAAGCTGGATTTAGAAAGGGCAGAGGAACCAGAGATCAAATTGCCAACATCCACTGGTTCATTGAAAAAGCAAGAGATTTCCAGAAAAACATCTTTATTGACTGTGCCAAAGCCTTTGACTGTGTGGATCACAACAAACTGGAAAATTCTTCAAGAGATAGGAATACCAGACCATCTTCCCTGCTCCCTGCCTCCTGAGAAATATATGTGCAGGCCAAGAAGTAATAGTTAGAACTGTACATGGAGCAATGGACTGGTTTCAAATTGGGAAAGGAGTACGTCAAGGCTGTATATTGACACCCTGCTTATTTAACTTACATGCAGAGTACATCATGCAAGATGCTGGGCTGGATGAAGCATACACTGGGAAAAATATCAATAACCTCAGATATGCAGATGACACCACCCTTATGGCAAAAAGCAAAGAACTAAAGAGCCTCTTCATGAAAGTGAAAGAGAAGAGTGAAAAAGTTGGCTTAAAACTCAACATTCAGAAAACTAAGATCATAGTATCCGGTCCCATCACTTCATGGCAAATAGATGGGGAAACAGTGAAAACCGTAACAGACTTTTTTTTTTTTTGCTCCAAAATCACTGCAGATGGTGACTGCAGCCATGAAATTAAAAGACGCTTGCTCCTTGGATAAAAGCTATGATCAACCTAGACAGCATATTAAAAAGCAGAGACATTACTTTGCCAATAAAGGTCCATCTAGTCAAATCTCTGGTTTTACCAGTAGTCATGTATGGATGTGAGAGTTGGACTATAAAGAAAGCTTAGTGCTGAAAAATTGATGGTTTTGAACTATGGTATTGGAGAAGACTCCTGAGAGTCCCTTGNTCTGGTTTTACCAGTAGTCATGTATGGATGTGAGAGTTGGACTATAAAGAAAGCTTAGTGCTGAAAAATTGATGGTTTTGAACTATGGTATTGGAGAAGACTCCTGAGAGTCCCTTGGACTGCAGAGAGATTCAGTCAGTCCATCCTAAAGGAAATCAGTCCTGAACATTCATTGAAAGGACTGATGGTGAAGTTGAAACTCCAATACTTTGGCCACCTGATGGGAAGAACTGACCACTGGAAAAGACCCTGATGCTGGGGAAGATTGAAGGTGGGAGGAGAGGGGAGCGATGGAGGATGAGATAGTTGAATGGCATCATCAACTTGATGGACATGAATTTGAGTAAGCTCTGGAAATTGGTGATTGATAGGGTAGCCTGGCGTGCTGCAGTCCATGGAGTCCTCAAGAGTTGTACATGACTGAGTGACTGAACTGAACTCACTCTGCATATAATTTAACTAAGCAGGTTGATAATATACAGCCTTGATGTACTCCTTTCCCAATTTTGAACCATTCACTTGTTCCATGTCTGACTCTATTGCTTTTTGACCCTCATACAGGTTTCTCAGGAGACAAGTATAGCATAGTTTGCTTAAATTATTCTTGAAGAGACTAGCTAGGTGACATTTTATCACAAGCCTCAGTGTGTATAATTTGGTGCCTCATTGAACAGAAGAGTAGTTTTGGTTTTCACTTTGGATATTTAACTAGACCTGAATATTTTGCACCTATGTTTTTGCTTTTAACAGGACAGGGAACAATTTACTGTTGAAACCTGTAGACATTGGAGAGCTAAACACACCCTTAAGAGTAACTGACTTAAGTTACAGTTTTAAAGTGTGGATATGTAGTAGATCATTGACTCAATGGGCATGAACCTGAGGAAACTCCTGGAGATAGTGGAGGTTTAAGCCTGGTGTGCTGTAGTCCATGGGGTTGCAGAGTCAGACACGAGTTAGTGACTGAACAACAACGAATTGTATTAGACATATTTTGGTATTTAATAATCTTTCTGTATGAGGAGAAAAGGCACTTAGAGCCAGTGTTAGGTTTTCTAATGATGTGTCTCAGGTCTTCTGAGGATGTATGTTGAAGTCTTAGAACAGCAATGCATTTTAGAATCCTGTCGTTTATACCAATCAGATACATGTTGGGATGATGATGATAACAACTGATATTAATTACATGTGTCCCATATGCCAGGCAGTTGCTAAATAATTACTTTATGTGCATTATCTCAATCCTTAGAAGATAATGGCAATTTACCAGTGAGGAAACTAGGGCTTGGAGAAGTTAAAGTAACTTAGCCAAACCAAAGTCAGGTTAGAATCGTTGGGTTTATTGTCCCTTGGATTCTGTTTTGCTTATAGCTACTANCTACGACCAGTACATTTTCTTGGCAAAACTCTATTAGTCTTTGCCCTGCTTCATTCTCCATTCCAAGGCCAAATTTGCCTGTTACTACAGGTGTTTCTTGACTTCCTACTTTTGCATTCCAGTCCCCTATAATGAAAAGGACATCTTTTGGGGGTGTTAGTTCTAAAAGGTCTTGCAGGCCAGTTTATTGTGGCTGGGGAACAGCTGTCTAAAGTGTTGACATGTGTTCTCCAGTGTGCCTCCTGTCTTCACCTCTCTCCTCCTGTCCCTGACCTTAAAATCAGTTTCCAGTTGCCATTTATAATTTCACTTGAATTTTTCATGGTGGAGAAATATTTACTACTTCCATTATCTCTATAGAAAAATAGAAGTATGGATGGCAGACTAAAAAGTTTATGTGTTTCTTATACTTAGTCTACTTGATTCATATATGTTCCTTGCCTTTTGTGTATTTGTTAGCCACTCTAATTCTGAATGATTGTGTTCAATGGACGCACAGTGTTCCAGTATGTAAATGTATGATGTAACCGATCGCCTACTGTAGAACATATAAGTGAGTTCTGTCTTTTTAATATTACAAGGAACAATATGTAGATGAATCTTTATTTTATTAGGATTAAGTTTTAAAAGTGGAATTTCTGGATCAAAATATATTTTCATTATTAAGACTTTGATACATATTGTCGAATTGCTACAGACAGGACTGAATGACTTCACTTTCACTTTTCATTTTCACACATTGGAGAAGGAGATGGCAACCCACTCCAGTGTTCTTGCCTGGAGAATCCCAGGGATGGGGCAGCCTGGTGGGCTGCTGTCTGTGGGGTTGCAGTCGGACACAACTGAAGCGACTTAGCAGCAGCAGCAGTATAAATTGATCTATTCTTTCTGGAGAGCAGTGTATGGGAGTATTCATTTCACCGCATCCATGCCAACACTAATTAAAAGTTTTGCTAATATAGTTAGTAAAAACTGCAAACAAAAAATTGGGAATGCTGGCCAAGAAATTTTTTTCTTTTCAAACAAGTAAAGTAAAATAGGAATTTTACTTTAAAGGATACAATTTGGAAATATTTATTAGGGCTTTCCAGGTGGCTCAGTGGTAAAGAATCCGCCTGCCAGTGCCGGAGATGCAAGAGACACGGGTTTGATCCCCAGGTTGGGAAGATCCCTTGGAGTAGGAAATGGTAACCCACTCTGATATTCTAGTACAGTTCTGTACCTTAGACTTGTATTGTGAGTCAGATCATGTACTTTGTATATGTGAAGTAACGTGAATACCTTACTGTAACTTGAGAAGCCTTTTAACCTTGATCCTTAACACACACACTGTTAATACTGTTCATGGGGTTCTCAAGGCAAGAATACTGAAGTGGTTTGCCATTCCTACCAGACCACCTGACCTGTCTCTTGAGAAATCTGTATAGAGGTCAAGAAGCAACAGTTAGAACTAGACATGGAACAACAGTCTGGTTCTAGATCGGGAAAGGAGTACATCAAGGGTGTATATTGTCACCCTGCTTATTTAACTTACATGCAGAGTACTTCATGTGAAATGCTGGGCTGGATGAAGCACAAGCTAGAATCTTGAATTATGGTATTGGAGAAGACTCTTGAGAGTCCCTTGGACTTCAAGGAGATCCAACCAGTCCATCCTGAAGAAAATCAGTCCTAAATATTTATTGGAAGGACTGATCCTAAAGCTGAAACTCCAATACTTTGGACACCTGATGGGAAGAACTACTCATTGGAAAAGACCCTGATGCCAGGAAAGATTGAAGGTGGGAGGAGAAGGGGATGACAGAGGATGAGATAGTTGGATGGTATCACCAACTCAATGGACAAGAGTTTGAGTAAACTCCGGAGTTGCTATTGGACAGGGAGGCCTAGTGTGCTACAGTCCATGGGGTTGCAAAGAGTTAGACATGACTGAGTGACTGAACTGAACTTACACACAGACACACAATTTTTATTATTGTACTTTACTGTGTTCTATATGATAGTACATGAGAGTAACACAGAATTCTGGTTTGAAGCACATATGATGATTTCTGACACATCGACTTTCTGTTTGCCTTCAGTGTTTAATTCGATGCTCTTATTTTATGATTTGTTTTCTAAGGAAATGCCTACGTAGAAGCCTGACAGCAGCTGGGCTGAATGTGTCACTGCTGAATTGGTTCCTCAGGTATCCTGGCTCTGGTGATTGCTATGGGAGATTGGATGACTGTTACAGATCCAGGTCTGTCTCCAGGTAACGGAGTTTAGAATAGTTCTAAGCTAGAACAGTAATTGTAAATGTTAATTTTCAGTGACACTATAACTGCCATAAATATTGAAGATGTACCTAGAGAGAGACACAAATAGGAGTAAAATATATAATTTTCATCTTTCTTTAGTAAAATCATCAGGGAGAGCTAAGAATTGTGCCTATATAGTAGGGTTAAGTGCTTTGGCTGAATAGTTGATTACTTGAGGGGGAGATTTTTCTGCATTTGAAATAAATTTGTTGGCTACCTCAGTATATTTCTCTGATTTATTCCTTTAATCACATAACGTTTGGGTGCATAGACAAGTAGATTTTGCCTAGCAGTTTTATAAATCTAAAGTACTGTTAATTTTTAAGATAGAATATTGCAACTTAACATGCCTTCTAAGAGCACCACTTTATTATATATTTTTTGGAAAATATTATATAGTTTTCATACAAAAACCAGCTTTGCCTTAATTTGAAAAAACAATATTTCTATAATTCACAGTCTTTGGTAATGAAGATCATGTTATTATCTTTGCATGCATTTTTGCAAATTAATGCATTTTATTGATTCTTTCAGAAAGCAAAACTATCTCTCAATATACCTCAGAAACAAAGATGTCTCCATCAAGTTTATACTCACAGCAAGTGCTATGTTCTTCAATACCTTTATCAAAAAATGTGCACAGTTATTTTAGTGCCTTCTGCACAGAAGATAATATTGAGCAAAGTATCTCATATCTTGATCAGGTAACTTTTTTTTGTAAGATACAATAAATAACAGAAATCATGTTATACAATAGCACAGAAGAATGGTAAACTTGTCAAGCACACGTATGTTACATATTGGCCCAGAATTTATGTAAGATTTGCAGAGAACCTTGGCGACCATCTAGTCTAGATACCAGCTGAATGCTTTTGTCTGGAGCCGGTCAGCTCCTTCATCACTCCAGGAGCTCTGCCAGGGGGAGTCTTACCCTTATTTTACATGTAGAAACCTAAGTGTCTATTCCAGATCACAGGTAATTGTAGAGCAGAGGCTGAAAGAGCCCAGGTCTCTTAATTCTTTGTCCTTTGGCATAGGTACTATTCCTTTAAGTATCTCAGGATAGTTTTCTTTCTCAGAAGAGATTTCTGTCTTTTGTTTATTTACTAAGTTGTCAGTAACCAACTTTTAGGAAAACATTTTCTCCTACTAGGAATTGACTACTTTCGGTTTTCCTTCATTATATGAAGAATCCAAAGGTAAAGAGACAAAGAGAGAATTAAATATAGTTGCTGTTTTAAATTGCATGAATGAGCTACTTGTACTTCAGCGGAAGAACCTTCTAGCTCAGGAAAATGTGGAAACACAGAATTTGAAACTGGGAAGCGATATGGACCATCTACAGAACTGCTATGCAAAACTTAAGGTAGAAATTACATTTCAGTATGTATTTCAGTGCCATTGTTATATAGTTTGATACTATAAATTTTCATTGGACTTTATCAAACAAATTTAGTGTTTGTTTGTTTTTTTCTAAGTTTTAGGATTTTTTTAAATTGCTGAGTGAAAGTAAGCATAGTTTGTACAAATCAACTATGCTGCTTCCTGATATCAGTGTCGAAGGTGATGATTTTATGAACTGTTTGGTGTCCTGCTGAATCTCTGAAAAGTTAGATCAGGAATTACTTATATCTGAGGAAAATAAAATGAGGACCTCCCCCCATCCTATCCAGTCTTGCTTAATAAAGTAGATGCTTAATTTAAAATAATCTTACTGTGAGATACTGCATCAGTTTATTTCAAGAATAATATTCTTGAGGTGATCTCTGCCACAGTTGCTGAAGCTCAATAATGAAAGCAGACCAGATAGCTACTAAGTCTTAGAAGTCCCTGGGACTCTAGAGAGGACCAGAGAAGAATGATTTCAGAGACCTGCTAATTTCTCAGAACAAAAGTATTTTTTACATTGACCTGCTACCTTGAACTATAGAACATCTGTTGCTGGCTCTACTTTGTTTTCATTCTTTCTTTTTAAAGGAACAGATCTATTCCTTAAAAAAAAAAAAGTATTATTCATTTAAGAAATGAATTTCTCATTTATTGAGAGGAAAGAAGGTATTCAAATCACAGTCTGGTAGGGACTTATGATTGTATATTATAAAGGAGGTAATAATCAATTCAAAGCAAAAATTTTAAAAAGATATTGTTCTTTAATGGGTTTCCTTTTTTATTTTTCTTCTGTATCTTCTCCTACCCCACTCCAAGAACAGATAACAACCACCACCTGCTCAGCATTTTGAATCTCTAGGCTCTATTGGAAAATAATAGAATCTCTAGTATATAAAATATATATAATAGGGAAGCATTTTAGCTTCTCAGCAGCCCTCGCCCATACCAGCCTGTCATTGCCGAATACTATTGTATGTTGTCATCTTAGCTCATATACATATATAACAGTATATTTTCTCTATTATAATAATATTAGGTTTTTGTACATTCTGTATGCCATGGCTGATTGGGGAACTGTGATAGAGGGGATAGTTGATACCCTCCAACCTTATTAAAAGGCTGTGGATTTTAGTTTTAATCAGAGAAACTTATGGGAGATTATGAATTAGACCCAAAGTTTTAAGTCCTAGAAGGGAGTAATTCTGCATTAAAACTTTTTCTAGGCACCTTTGGTTTACTGTCTTATAAATAGCTACTGAGTAATTACATAATAATATTGACAGTCTGGGACTGTTGAACCTTTCCTCTAAGAAATGATCATTCATTGGGACAACCCAAAGCGTAGAGTGTTTTTTAAGAAGTCTTCTAATTTGGGATTTGACCTGGGCCAAAATCAGGTATTTTGTATTAGCTATGGACAGAAATGTGTGTACAATGGGAGAAGTTACTGATCTATCCTAGAAAAGTTTCTAGATCTAACTATTATTCACTCAGTTTCTTGAGCAGAATTTATGGAGTATTTTTGTGGTAGTCACTGGGTTTCAAATATGAGTAAATCCAGTCTCTGTTTGCAAGGAGATTGTAGTCCATTGTAAAGGGACAGGTTGATCTGTAATTATTTGCTTCACTCATTCTTGGTGTGGGAAGTAAGGAATGCTACAGAGAGAAGTAACACTCGATCTGAGATTTGAGGAATGAATAAAAATTCACTAGTGGAGGCAGTCCTAAGATGGTGAAGGAATAGGATGGGGGGACCACTTTCTTCCACACAAATTTATCAAAAGATCATTTGAATGCTGAGCAACTTGCATAAGACAACTTCTGAATGCTGGCAGAGGATACCAGGCACCCAGAAAGACAGCCCATTCTCTTCAGTCGTGTCTGACTCTTTGCGACCCCATGGACTTATCAGGCTCATCTGTCCATGGTGTTTCCAGGCAATAGTACTGGAGTAAATTGCCGTTTCCTTCTTCAGCAGATCTTCCTGACGCAGGGATCAAACCCAGGTCTCCTGAATTGTAGACAGACACTTTACAGTCTGAGCCATCAGGGAAGTCTCTTCAGAAGGAGGTAGAACAAAATATAAAAGACAAAAAGAGAGACAAAAGAGTTAGGGGTGGAGACTTGTCCTGGGGAGGGAGTCGTGAAGGAGGAAAATTTTCCAAACAGCAGGAAACCCTCTCACTGGCTGTTGTGTGGGGAGTTTTGGAATCTCAGAGGGCAACATAACTGGGAGGGAAAGAAAAAAAAAAACCCACAGAATATGCGCCTAACCGCAACTCCCAGTGGAGAACTAGGCCAGACGCTTGTGTCTGCCACCAGCAAGCGTGGGCTGGACAGGGAGGCACAGGCTGCATTGCTTAGGGTAAGGACCGGGCCTGAATGCCCTGAGGACAATCTGAGGGAGATAACGTGAGATAGCAACCCAAACTGTGGGATAGCCAGAGAGGGAGGAAAAGAAAAGAAGAACTTTCGTGCAAAAGCTCTAACCTAAGGTGCAGCCTGGCCTGTTCACATAACAAAAGATGGAGCAAATACCAAAGGAGAGCTAGCCAGCTGCAGATTGGCCCATCCGCCCACCCGAGGCAGAGAGGCAGGCTGGTGACAGCCAGAGCCAGAAGACAAAGGGCAGTCTCGGCCCCAGAGACCAGCATCCTCCACCAGTGAGCAGGCTCCCAGTTGATAACCCAAGTCTTGCTGGCATCCTAGACGGTTGACATCTGCCAGAAGGGTTGCAGCCAGAGATCAGCTCCCCAGAGGAGACACGCAGCATGCCTGAGACAGCGTTCTCGCAGCGTAACCGGGAAACCGAGCTGCTGGGACCTGGGAGGTGATTAAGACACACAGCCCACCTGGGACAGTGCACACCAAGCATCTGGCTCCCTGAGCTGCTCGGACCTGGGAAGGGCACAAAACGCATACTCAACCAAGTCTGTGACTTTGTGGAGTACCTGAGAACCTGAACCTGAGCAGCTTAGACTGTGAAGTGCAGGAAATGCAGGGCCCGGTTTAGACAGTTCCCCTGCAGAGCAACCTGGAGCCTGAGCAGTGTAGACTGGGAAAGCACACACTGCTGTGAGCTGGGGCAAACCCACTGTGGTCCATACACTGTGAGCACTCCCCACACATGCCAATGATACTTGTTTGCAGTGTTCCTCCCTCCCCACAGCAAAGTGGGCCTAAATAAGTGACCACCTTCCCCCTTTTGTGTCAGGGTGGAAATCAGACACCGAAGAGACTTGCAAACAGAGGAAACTAAAATAAAGAAGAGGGAGCCGCTCTGGAAGTGACAGGTGCAACAGATTAAAACCCTGTAGTTAGCATTGACTAAGAAGCTTGGAATGGGCCTATAGACCTTGAGAAGAAGTATAAGCTGGAACAAAGAACTATCTGAAACTGAACTGACCTCACACTGCCCTGAACAGCTCCAGAGAAATTTCTAGATATATTTTTGTTTTTATAATTCTTTAATTAAAAAAATTTTTTTTAAATTTTTAAGTTCTTTATTACTCCTTTAATTTTATAACCTATTACCTTGCAAAAAAAGAGCCTGTTTTTAAAGCAAATTTCATATATATATTTTTTATAAGTTTTGTGATTGATTTTGTTTTGTATTTTTAATATTGTATTTTTGAGAGTCTAACATCTACTCTAGATTTTTAATCTTTGCTTTTTGGTATTATCAATTTTGTACCTTTAAGAATCTTAACATTCAGTAGCCATTTTTACTTAGGGGTGTGATTACTGGCTTGATTTCTCTCCCCTTTTAACTCTCCCTTTTCTCCCCCAGGTCACCTCTTATCTCCTCCCTGCCCCTTCTCTTCTCTTCTTAACTGTGAATCTCTCTGGGTGTTCTGGGCTGTGGGGAACACTTAGGGAACTGAGTACTGGCTAGATTGGTCTCTCCCCTTTTGACTCCCCCTCTTCTCCTCCTTGTCATCTCTATCTCCCTCCTCCCTCTTCTTTTCTCTATGTGACTCTATGTAGCTTACCTCAAGGAACAGGAGAAAAATTGAATAAATAAGCCAACGTTACACCTAAAGCAACTAGAAAAGGAAGAAATGAAGAGCCCCAAGGTTAGTAGAAGGAAAGAAATCATAAAAAATTAGGGCAGAAATAAATGAAAAGAAACAAAGGAGACTATAGCAAAAATCAACAAAACTAAAAGCTGGTTCTTTGAGAAGATAAATAAAATAGACAGACCATTAGCCAGACTCATCAAGAAAAAAAGGGAGAAGAATCCAATCAACAAAATATGAAAATGGAGAAATCACAACAGACAACACAGAAATACAAAGGATCATAAGAGACTACTATCAGCAACTATATGCCAATAAAATGGACAACTTGGAAGAAATGGACAAATTCTTAGAAAAGTATAACCTTCCAAAACTGAACCAGGAAGAAATAGAAAGAAAACCTTAACAGACTCATCACAAGCACGGAAATTGAAACTGTGATCAAAAATCTTCCAACAAACAAAAGCCCAGGATCAGATGGCTTCACAGGTGAATTCTACCAAAAATTTAGAGAAGAACTAACACCTATCCTACTCAAACTCTTCCAGAAAATTGTAGAGAAAAGTAAACTGCCAAACTCATTCTATGAGGCCACCATCACCCTAATACCAAAACTAAACAAAGATGCCACAAAAAAAGAAAACTACAGGCCAGTGTTACTGATGAACATAGATGCAAAAATCCTTAACAAATTTCTAGCAAACAGAATCCAGCAATGTTTTAAAAAGATCATGCATCATCACCAAGTGGGCTTTATCCCAGGGATGCAAGGATTCTTCAGTATTTGCAAATCAATCAATATGATACACCACATTAACAAATTGAAAGATAAAAACCATATGATTATCTCAATAGATGCAAAGAAAGCCTTTGACAAAATTCAACATCTGTTCATGATAAAAACCCTCCAGAAAGCAGGAATAGAAGGAACATAGCTCAACATAATAAAAGCCATATATAATAAACCCACATCAAACATTATCCTCAGTGGTGAAAAACTGAAAACATTTCCCCTAAAGTCAGGAACAAGACAAGGGTGCCCATTCTCACCACTACTATTCAAGATAGTTTTGGAAGTTTTAGCCACAGCAATCAGAGAAGGAAAAAAATAAATTCAGATCGTAAGTAAACCTTAAAAAAATAAATTCAGATCATAAGAAGTAAACCTCTCAGATGACATGATTCTCTACACAGAAAACCCTAAAGACTCCACCAGAGCATTACTAGAGGTAATCAATGAATATAGTAAAGTTGCAGGGTATAAAATTAACACACAAAAATGTCTTGCATTCCTATAGACTAACAATGAGAAAACAGAGAAATTAAGGAAACAATTCCATTCACCATTACAATGAAAAGAATAAAATATTTAGAAATAAATCTACCTAAAGAAACAAAAAACCTGTATATATATTAAAACTATAAAACACTGATGAAAGAAATCAAAGATGACACAAATAGATGGAGAAATATACCATGTTCATGGATTGGAATTGGAGACGGAAATGGCAACCCACTCCAGTACTCTTGCCTAGAAAATCCCATGGACAGAGGAGCCTGGTGTCCATGGGGTTGCAAAGAGTTGGACACGACTGAGCGACTTCACTTTCACTTTCATGGATTGGAACAATCAATATTGTGAAAATGAGTATACTACCCAAAGCAATCTATAGATTCAGGGCAATCCCTATCAAGCTACCAACACTATTTTTCAGAGAACTAGAACAAATAATTTCACAATTTGTATGAAAATACAAAAAACCTTGAATAGCCAAAGCATTCTTGAGAAAAAAAGAATGGACCTGGAGGAATCACCCTACCTGATTTCAGACTGTGCTACAAAGCTACAGTTATTAAGACAGTATGGTACTGGCACAAAGACAGAAATATAGATCAATGGAACAAAATAGAAAGCCCAGAGATAAATCTATGCATCTCATCTATAGACACCTTATCTTTGACAAAGGAGGCAAGAATATACAATAGAGAAAAGACAATCTCTTTAACAAATGGTGCTGGGAAAACTGGTCAACCACTTGTAAAAGAATGAAATCAGAATACTTTCTAACACCATGCACAAAAATAAAATGGATAAAAGATCTAAACGTAAGACCAGAAACTATAAAACTCTTAGAGGAAAACATAGGCAAAACACTCTGACATAAATCACAGCAGGATCCTCTGTGACCCAGAGTAATGGAAATAAAAGCAAAAATAAATAAATGGGACCTAATTAAATTTAAAAGCTTTTGCACAATGAAAGAAACTATAAGCATGGTGAAAAGACAGCCTTCAAAATGGGAGAAAATAGTAAACGAAGCAACTGACAATTAATCTCAAAAATATACAAGCAGCTCCTGCAGCCCAATTCCAGAAAAAT